>UCOJ01000757.1:0-66403 GCA_900474305.1 Cecidostiba fungosa
TATATATATATATATATATATATATATATATTCAAACGCAGATAACTTTATGGAAAATATATTTTTTTAATGCAATAGCATGAAACATCTTTATACTTTCGTAATTATATTATAACTATAAATTGTCGTTATCAAACTGAGTTACTCTTTCCTTGTAAATAATTCGCTAAGCTATTAAAAACTTTTTTTTATAGTCATCACCGATATTTTTTTACGATGTAATACAAAAGGGCGTGTCTGCCTGACTTATATAGTACGGAACATCTAGGAAAGTAATTACACAGCTGCACTCGGTACGGGAAAAACAAAGAAATAAAAATAAGGGATAAAAGCTCATCTTCCCACCAAACCACCTCATATCTCTCTTCAGCCCCCCTAAGTTCGTTTCAAATGATCTCTGTTTCAGCATGTTTTCCTAAAAAATGCATGGAATGAACCCGGAGCCTAATGCCTCACACTTAAATATATCTATATAGTCCCAGTACTTACGAACAAAACGAAAAGCATCTCTTTGTCTATCTCACTGTCTACTTCACTTTAAAAACTCGGTGCCTTTATCGATCGAGCCACAAATGTGTGTGTACATGTATGTATATATAAGAGCCATCAGTATATAGACGTGAAATAAAAATAACACTATTGTTTTGACGCTTCTACAGGTGATGAAAGCCGACGCGACGGGAATTTTCTCTCAGAAGTGCTTTCTGAAGAACGACTTCGAAGTCATCATTGAGATTCCCTACTCGGAGGTAGAGGAGAATTTGAGGCCTGGGCCACCACATGAAGCACTCAAACTTTTGGTCAAGATTCTGGATTAAGGGGATACGTGAAGAGACTTCGTGATGGATCGAGTGGACGTTCTTTGAGTTTGGGGGAGCGAACGGTTTTCAAATTTGTTTGTTTTCGCGCCTTTATTTAGAGGAATCCCATTTCTTATTTGTCTATTACTTGTATATCGACAGTTCCATTTTTGATTGTCTCTACTAGACGCACAATAACATTAGGTGTAAGTAAAACAAGTCTCGCTATGGTCAGAGACAACCTTCTTAACTTGCAAAGTTGTAAAAAGGGTTAAAAACAATCGTTTTGAATTATTCATTTAAAGACAAACCTGGAAGTTGATATTTTATCGACGGTTTTATGAGCGTTAAAGGAGTCGGAAGAAGCTCCAAAAAATCAGGACGAGCTTTTCAATGGCCACTTCAAATCATAGAACTCTATTTTATATTTGATGACTATCGTATATTTTTAACAGTATTTATCTTGTTTTACAATTTGCATTTATACGTGAACATAATCAATTACGTTATTATAACTATTTAACGCGTACAAATTTAATTTTTCATTCGATATAGAAACAACTCAATGACAAAGAGTAAGTTCAGAGAATAGCAAAACTTTTTGGACCGAAAATCAGTTTTAAAAATTTAATTTTAATTGGACGATTCTCTGAAAATTTACAGAAAATGTGAAAAAAAGTACTGAATTCAACATAAATTGATGTTAATTATGGTCGTTCCACGTGTGACAATACAGCTCTCTAATATGTAATAACAATTATACCGTGTTAGCTAAAATTAACAACAAACGTTGTCTATTAAATGCATGTCGGTGTCTAAGAAAAGAGCTGAGATGTTGTAGGTAGTGTCTACGATACGGAATAAATATGCGTACATAAATTTGAAAAAAGAAAAAATTATCAAGTTTTTTTAAAAATTTGCTTGAATGATGCGTTTTTTTATATAAAAACGACGAAATTTAACTTTTTCAAACATTTGGTAACTTTTTCGACGCATATTTGCGAAAAATTTAATATGAATTGTTGTCAATAAACATCTACTACTGCCGTTTGTGTGCACAAAGTGCAACAAGTTGCGAAATAACCGAGACAAGTTCAGTTTCGATTCACGATAAAAGTAACTCATCGTCTATTTCTTTATTTAATTATAATTTTTTATGATTCGTACTGTGAGGAAGTTCAAGATTTTAACAAAAAAAATCTTTGCTTTTTGTATGAAGTTTACAAAACAAAAAAAAAGCAGAAAAAAGCTAAGGTTGTTGAGGATGTTATAACCTTCATGTTCGAATATACTTGTGATATATAACTAAACTATAACAGGAATAAATAAGCAAAATGTGTAAAAGTCGACGTAATAAAAAAATATTGAAAGTGAATATTTTCGACTTTAGAGTTCCACGATTCGCGTATTTTTACACCCCTTGTTACTTTGGCAAATATTCCAAAAGTTTTTTGAATACCTTTAGTCTGTTCAAAGAACAATATACAATGATTTTATATAGTTATAATTTCTACAAGCGTGTATACAGATTAAGAAGCAAACAGTATTAATAATTGTTGAGAAACATAAATCCAATATCAAGTACATTTTTAACGACCACGCAACTATCGTTACGTACGAAAAATTAAAAAAAAAATTATCAGCACTAGAAAATCGTATCTTTCTCTTCATCAACGAATTCAGTGTCGATGACACATGTCAGTCGAATTATACTTCCAGATGAACATTGTGAACATTGACAGAATGTTGTAAAATTATATTAAAAAGGTGGTTTAAATGAAAACTTAAGATCCTTTGTAAAAGAAAAAAATGTATAACAGTATTGGTGACAAAGGGACACAACAATAATGTACAATACCCGGATATTTTTGTTGGCGAAGTAAATATTGTAAAGAAAGTATTAGATACCTCAAATTATTTTGTAAGGATGTCCATTAAATAAATATTCAAGTTTATTACATCATCGATTTATTTAAAAATCCATCTTCCGTTTATTCGAACAAACGTAACAAATCTTAATCCGCAAAAGTTTCACGAATTATTCACGATTCCGTAAAAAGATTAATAAAAATGCACAATTTTGTTATTTTGACAAAAAAATCAGGCTTAATTGGGATGTTGTATAATATTGTTAACTGTAAAACTTTGTATTTTTAACTATGTAATAGCACATTTAATGAGTTACTAAAACAATCTCAAAAGTTAAAATGTAACAAGCTATTACTTATTAATGCAATCTAGACAATCATTAAGTCACAGTTTATATCAATCTTATTGTACAAAAAGTACCTTGTATCTAAATCTGTACAAAAACTTCAAATACTGCATTATGAAGTTTACTTAAAGTTTAATTAAAATAACAAATCTGCAAATGCTCAAGAGTTATAATATCCATAATTTACATGTAAAATTTGATAATCACTAGCTCTACCATTTGAACTAAACTTTCAGAGTCCAGTACTTGTAAATAATTACTTTCAATAGTTATATAAATATATATATATATATCCTCTTAAAAGTAATACAGAAATTGATATTTCTTGAACAGAAAGTAATGAATAAAACCTTAGAAGTTAACCTGCTGTCTGAAGTGGCATTGCAATTTGTTTGCCTTAAAGCTTAACTTAGTGGAGTATTTCTGTTGTATCCTCTGCATGTACTTGATATCCATTGCCTTCTGTTTGACAGCTTCTTTTTGGGTTTCGGTCCAACCCAGAGCTCGGTACATACACAGAACCTTTCTAAGTTTCTCATTCTTGGGTATAGCCAGTGCTCGGTTAGGGTCCAAACTTTGTTTGTAGTAACGCATGAGGGATCGATGACCTATGACAGACCCCGATGGCAAGACAAGTTGGTAATCACTGTCATCTAACTCTGGTATTTCTACTTCCGCGTTAGGGTCCGACGAATCATGGTCTGGATAACTGGCAGAGTAATCATAAAATTCTGCATATTCAGCCAGTGCTTCACCTTCATGCAACATCTTACAATGGCCCTTGTCCAACATGTGAGCTCTTGCAGCTTCAGCACTTCTGAATGCCTTGCCTAGTTTGAAAAATTTAGAGATTAAATTGGATGTTCTAGATTAAGAATGATAAATACAAATTTAAAGTTCTCACCTTTGTCATTGCACCACAAGCACATGTAGCCTGCAAAAACTTTCTCACCCAGATACACAAGCAATCCCTTAATGTCTGTACAGAATTCAGGGTCAGGGATAAAGAATGAATGGGCTGTCGTCATGTGCTTCAGATTCCGCACCCAACTTTTGCTGTGATGATTACAAAACAGACAGTCATTGTTGACTACAGGGTTTTCCGTATCTTCTAACCATTCATCAGAATCCACAGATTCCACATCTGAATCAACTTCAATTTCCATGTCATTTTCAGGTCCAGCACTTTCCTTACCATTTTTCAACCTCTTCACTGGTGCACTTCCAGCTGATTCTTCATTATCCTGTTTCATTGGCTCATCTTGGTCTAATGAAAGTTCACTATTTGATCTGCTTCCTTTTTCTTTTTCTTTGTGCTTCTTAGACACTAAATGATTATCATACTGATTTTGTGTACTGAAAGTTTTTCTGCACACTTTACAGGCTAAAGTTTCTTTACTTCTGCTTACTTCATCGGCTTTGCTACGCTGTGCAATCACTCTTTTCTGAAAGTCTTCAACTGTCACGGGTGGAAGCTCGGCTACTTTTCTTTTCAAATTGTAACGATGCCAATCTGATTTGTAGTGCTGTCTTTGTACCTCTAGATCGCGAAAGGCAACACGACAGGTGATACAAGTGTACGTTGAAGTCATAATGAATTTATCTGTACTACCTTATGGTTCAATGGATCTAACCTGTAAAAAATTAATATATGTTATTAAAAATTTGGTTTTTATAATGTTTATTGAACGAAATGTATTTCAATAAAATAATATCATCTACACTTCGATTCAGTCCATGCTCTTCATTACAAAATCTTGCAAAACTTTTGCAACTCACTTAAGATTTTCTTATAAAAACTTACAAACCAATAAATATCTTTCAATTAAATTGAATTCCAAAAATCACCAGATAAATTATGATTCTTGCAAATTATTTGTAGTATCTATCACTAAAAGACAAAACTTTACAGATGCGCAAAAATTAAAATAAACGTTGCAGAAGAGTAAGTATAGAAGAAAACATGTAAAAGAAAGTACTTAGTGTGTAATGTATACCAGAGACATTGAACACTAGGCAACAATGACAGTTAAAAAATAAACTCCAATTACCTATATCCTTCGGCTCAACACGTATTTAAAACAATCGCAAATGCTGCCAAATAGGAGATTAACCACAACGTGCGCAAGTGTCATCACGTGTGCTAAACAATTTTCAATTCTTATTCATCACGTATGCCAAGAATTTTGAGGTTAGGTCGTCGCATACGCGATTCCAACTCTCTCTTACGCGCATCAGCCTGAATCTGGAGTTCTGTCGGAAAACAAAATGCGTTAGAAGTCGTGGCTTTGGGTTCGCTGACTTGCAAATTGATAAAGTAATTGCGAAATTTTACGTACCGAGTTGCCGCAGCGACTAAATAGGAATTCGCTCCGTTTTTGGTATGGAGAGATCGTGAAAAATTCAATAAACATCTACGTATATGGGGCTCAGTTTGCGCAGTATCCGAGTAACTAGACTTAACTGTACTTACTCTCGTGGGCTATAATTACTAGATTGTCTTAGTTACTTTTAGGGCTTTCTGGAAGTTCGAACTTCAGGTCGATAATGCATCATCGATTAGTAATAGTAAATTTATTTAGAGATGACCTAACTAAAAATATATTTTTCCTAAATGAAAAATTTTCATACAACTGCTTAGGGGAAACTTACGTCTCACTTGACATAAATGTTAATTTTACAAATGTTTTAAAATATTGGATTAATAAAGCTTGAATAACTAATGGGTATCCCTAAACTTCAAAAGTTCTTCTCCTAATAATGATCTACTGATCCTAAACAGAATCAAAGCTGAGTTATTATATCAATAAAACAGTGAAATCTCTCATTCGAATCTCCCGCTAATAACTCGCAATCAAAACAGCAACTTCCGCGCAAAACACAAAACGCGCACCGATCGAGAGAACTCTTCCACATCGCGCTTATTTTATTGCTTCGGCTTCCCCCTCCATCGAAATAACGACATAGAGGAGTGTGGAATTCCGAGTCCTCGATATATCCGTCTGGTATCGAAGCAGTACCCGCAGTAGCACGAAACATTCGTTTCGAGAACCAACGCATTTTTCCGTTTGTTTTGCTTTTCATCGCAAAATAATCTCTCAGTTTCGTGCAGTGAACTCCTATCAGCATATAATACACGGATCTATATATATACATTCTCACATCGTACGTAAACTCGCGCAAGAGTTGCGCAGAGAAGAGCAAAACGCGAAGCAGTAGAGCATCATCATCAGCAGAACACGAGTAAAACACGCGTCTCTTTCCAAAGTAGCTGCAGTGATATAAGTAGACGAGTAAAACTCCTACTCCCCTACTCCGACCCTTTACTCTCCCCGTTTCCAGCAGCGGAGGACAACGATCATCATCGCCAGGTAAATGGAGATTTCGCGATGACTTCATGCTTTTTATCGCACATACACGAGGTGGGGAAACGGAAGTGTCTGGGTAAACGTGGCTGCCCGACGTTTTTTTTTTCGCGATAGGTGTTTTTTTTTCGTCGGTCATGATGCCCTCGGATGCACTGGTGTAGCGCCGGTTCGTGTATATTTACACTAAAAATGTAAAGCTATAGATATTGATGAT
Organism: Cecidostiba fungosa; assembly: GCA_900474305.1. Lineage (NCBI taxonomy): Eukaryota > Metazoa > Arthropoda > Insecta > Hymenoptera > Pteromalidae > Cecidostiba > Cecidostiba fungosa. Next base: position 6,598 of record UCOJ01000757.1, read on the forward strand.
AAGATGTCAACACTACACCGGTGTGCGTAAAATAATCCCGAAGGCGAAGAAGGGCACCAGAGAGGACTCTCTGAAGTCTGTCTTCTTCTGTCTTATGTATATATACTTTCGCACGGGTGCTTCACTTAACCTATAACTCGTTTCGGAGCAGCAGCACACTACACCTGTGTTGTGTAATATAGTAGCTTCTCGACGACGGTAGTGAAAAAGGAACAGCGACGACGACGACGACGTACTTTTTTCTTTCCCAATCGTCTGCCCTGTACTCTTTAGGAAAATAAAAGTCTAAGAGCCGGTTAACTAACTCGACGATTGTGTGTCTTTATAGCAGGCCTGTTGAGACGTAGCAGCCAGTGGATCGCAGGGGGCGATCCATCTGTTCTCGGGCGAGCATCCACGAGGGCCACGTCGGGTTTTCACGCCAGCAAGCGGCCGTCCAGCAGGGCGCTACCATTTTATATGACTTTTCTCCGACAACGAGGTAAGTTTTTTCTTCCCTTTCTTTATTTCTATATTTTTCAAACCATGTGTCTGTACACACATTCATCCGAGTGTGTGTGTCGATGCACTACTACAGCTGTCGACGAACTGCCTTGTTGATGATGCGATATGGAGATTAAGTAAATTACGTAATTGATTGTAAGAGGGCTTGCTTTATGCTGGTGTCATTGCGACGAGAGATTACTTTGCTTATGAAAAATATGTAACTCTGGGTTTAAACAAATTCTGCAATTGTGTTGCTTGAGTTGACAGCCTGATTAGACACTGCTGGATGTTGCAGTTTCATTTGATTAGTGTTATTACTAAGGGTTACAGCTAATTAAATGTTAGTCCCCATGTTTGAATGTAGCTTTCAGAATGACTTATGTCACTGGAAATTATGATTTGGTTACATAAAACTACCACAGTATTTAGGCGACAAATTATTTTGTCTCTGTTTCACAATTACAGATAATATTGTACAATGTAGAATATACTTGCAGATAACCATACGAAAAGTAATGGCAGAATGTTGCATAATCCTTAAACTTGAATTTTCTTATCATGGCATTCCATTGCGAGTTCACCTCATGCCAATGACCACATGTGCCATTTGGTTTCAAATGTCCAATGCTATACACTTCCTAGTGACTAATTTTAGCAAGCAGACATCCATTTTGAACACACTGAGATTAGGTGTATGCGATGACTCCTTTTATACTCTCAAAGAACATTCAACTTGAGTAAGTGCTTTTCACACTTTGTTCTGGCTCGTCTTTCAAAATAAAACGAAAATTAAAATAGGAATAAGAGATTGCTATCTCTTTCTCTCTACCCCATTCCCCTCTCTCTCACTCTAGAACTTGCATCTCAGCATATACAGCTGCCGTTAGTCGAGCAAACTCTCCCAACTATTTTGCAAACTTCAGCAACACGCAGCATCTCATTAGTCTGAGTGCACAGAGCACGAACGCAAACTCGGGTTATATTTCAGTGTATTATCAACGGTGACTCAGTGCGCCGAATTTTTAAAAACAAAATCATGTGTACACATACATTTCTCATAGGAAAGTTCCACCGAACATCGGACTTCAAATGCGACGTAGATAAAACCACCGATTACAATTGTGTCACGTGCGTGAAGAAAACATCGATCACTATCGGAAGAGGAAACAGCCGTAAATGCACTCCAATAACGAAAATTGAAAAGCTTTGAAGAAACTTAATATATCGACAGCTTGAAAACACATCAACTTTTGTAATTGCAGTCGATAGCAGATTCCTTTCTTTCGAACTATAAACGATTTTTCGCTCGTTTAATTAGTTCCCTTCCGATAAGCGCGCAAAGCGGAACGCGAGTCTTTTAACGCGCTTGACGATAACGAATCGTCCGGACAGATATAGCGAATGGAAATAGTAATGCGGCTCGTATCTTATACAGGTCCAGTCGTACTGTCTCGGTAAACAACGCAATTATCAACATATACATATGACGTGTTTTAGTTTTTTTTATTGTAATTCTGACGCCAAGCTATAATTTTAGAAAGTATATAAAATAGCAAGCGACGAGCGTTATAAAAATATTATATTCTATGGTCCGTATATTTTTCTTGTAAAAACGCGATTAGCGAACAAAGGTTCGGCTGGCTCAGCTCCAGAAGTTTTAGCGCTCGTAAATTTTCCCGCGAAATTTTTCAAAAATCCGCAAACTTCCCAGCTGTTAAATAACGTACTCTAAACGTTTCGACGTGTTACGAAGTACACGGCTGATGGTAATAACGTATACTTCAAGAGAAGATTTTTTGAGTTTCGAAAGAGCGCGATGAGGAAATCTCTGTTTATGAAACTTTCTTTCTCGCGCAGCTCGAGACTCTCGAGTTACGCGAAGAGATGCGACACACTATCTAGCCTTTCACTATATATACATGTATATATGTACGTATATTACAATATCCCTTTGACGAGATAGAGGCACGACCTTTTTTAATGTGCTCTGTTTGTTTGTGCCCGGATGCGCAACGACATCTGACCCTTAGAAGCTCGCGATGTACGTATATAACGATAAGCTGTTCTTCTTTTATTTTACGAAAGAGTCTCTCTTTTGTCGTTATAATCAGCGTCGCTCTCGCGAGAGATTGTAGTAATTAAAAAATTGCAGTCGATTGTTGCGCCGCCTTTTGATTTCGACTCACAAAGAGACGTGTCTACTCTTGCGTTATAAATAGAAACAACGACGAATAAGCTCGCGAAGGTAAAAAAAAGCGTAATTGTTTTTTTTTTTACGGACTTGCAAATTACGCTTTTTGCTATATCAAGCGATATGTAAATAATTCGACACAGTTCTCGCTGCCGCATAGCAGTGGAATGAGCGCGTATATATCCATCAGCCTTAAAAATTTCACTGCAGTGGATCCGCGATTTGAATATCCGCATTGGGAGCTTTTTTATTCGCCTCATCGGAGATGCAATGTTATTCAATTAGAATAACGGTTTATGGAGGGTAATCTGTTTAACCTAATTTTAGTTCATTAATTTTATCATATATGGACGGTTCGAGTCTGTACTTTGAAGGATGTAGGTGCACGGAGGTGTTCTATCGGTGAACTGCTGCATAATTTTCGTGAAACTTGATGTGCTTGTGCTGAGAAAAATAGGCTTTGAAAAGAGGTGTGACAGATTTATACTTTTTCGTTATTTTATTAAATTGTTGATATTCGGTATACAAGCTGCGAAGCGTTGGTCTCTCACGTATATTTTAAAAATATCAAAAGTCTGTTTAATAACATTTGTCTAAAAATATGTGTATGGCTTTACCAAACGTTGACTAACAAAAAAAGTAAGAATGAATATATGAATTTTGCATGCTTACATACCCTTCAAAGTATTCAATATTTATATCGTCTTTTTTTATTAAATATTTTTAAAAGTAGTTTGAACATTTTTATATAACTATGCAAACTCCGTCAGCACCACATATTTCAATTTCCTCGAAAAGTCAAAAGGTCACCGCGTACATCAAGCCAAATCTCGACAGCTTCCTCCTTTCCGTCCAGAAATAAATCCAATCCAGAGCAGGAATCCCGCAGAGCGTCTTTTCGTCTCGTGATTTGCCTGCAGTGCAACAAAAGCTCCTCGTCAGTCTCGCGAAAATCGAAGCCACGAGTATTTACGGCATGCGAATGTTCCTATATACACAACGCGACGGATCCTCCGATTGCGGTCAAATATCTCTCGGCATTCTTAGATTGTATACTATCGTGTCGTCGCAGGTGTAGGATGAAGACAAATGTCAAGATGATGAAGGAATTTCCGTGTAACTTGTAGGGTGCAGTTTGATTTTTCGCTATCAAGAAGCGATGACCTAATAAGTGATAAAGCATCTTTAATTCTGATTGTCTTTAACGAAGCGTTGAATTTGAAAGTTATAAGATTTTTTCGTGATTCATAAGTACGATATTGCTTTATTCGAACAAAATTATTAAAATGTTACAAAGGAATTCCAGTTAAAAGTTTATTCATTCATACATTTCCGTTTGACAAAAACATTTTGCGATAAGAGCATTTATTACGAATGTTCTAACAAAACTTGAGATTCAAAATTAAAATGTTCATTCGCTTCCCAAGTAGGTATACTGAAAATATACGAAAATCAAAGCTCGACTGCTTCGTCATCTCGACCGAAAAATCGATCCTTCAACGTCTCGTTAAACTCCCCTTCGAAATTTCTCCTCTCAACTCCTATTATACGGCAAATTGGCAGCGTCGACTATGACCTTGAACTCTACTGCGATGCGTCGGGCAGTGCAGACCTGCGCCAGTCTTTGCGCCAATGGACGCCGCATTGCTACTTACTCATTTTGCGGAGTTTCTTGCGGCGATTCTTTGTTGCGGGAACATATGAGAAAGTTGGAATTCAGTTCGTGGATGACGAATGAAGAGGTCAAACGCGATTAATATATATAAAGAAAGATGAAGTCGATTTGCTGGTTCTGATAAAGTGTGAATCGTTTTTGGGGATAGGGCGAGGAATCAAGAGCTTTTAGATATAAGCGTGGTCTTGATGGAATTTCAGTGAAAAAGTTTTGTTTTTTACTGGATTATTTTTCGTTAAATTCACTTTTATTACTCGTTTACAAATAGAGGTTTTATTTGTTTCCTGCAAATTTTCTAAAAATCGTTTCACCGACTTTTACTATAAAACGAGTACATGAAACAAGTCAACAGATAATTTTACGATACAATATCAACGTAGCGCAGGCTTGCAAAAGTCTATTTCTTATCGTACCTCAATAAAAAAAAGTAACTTCCGAGCATTCTCCATCAAAAACCATTGATACGAACGCATTAAACGGAAAGCATTTTCCTCTTCCGAATAATATATTCGAACGACTGGCATAGTGGGAGTTCGTCGCCGTTTTATTATACGAGATTCGTGTCAGGAAGTCTGCCTCGCTATAATGTCATTGCTTATTCTTCTTTGCCATTAGCTTTTATCCAAGAGAAGCGTTTTTGGTACGCAGGAATAATATAACATAATTTTGCGGAAAATAGTAAATAATCGATTGCCTTTGATGAGGCCAGATTGCGCCGTCATTATTGCGTAAGCTTTTGAATCTCGTTCAATTATTTACCTGGTAGAGAGCACAAGCGTAATTGAGGCTGCATTGACATTATAAAACAGTTGTAATTCAATAATCGCTAGAAAGGAAAATACAAATTAAGGCTGACGAGAGTAAAGAGTTTGTATCTATATACCTAATCGCAAATCAATTCCAAACTCGTTATATAGTCGAATCGATATGACGATTTTCACCGCTATCACCGTGTGTATAATACAGACATGTGTATATAAATACGATTTCACGGCTAAAAATATACATGCCGTTTCTAAAACAAGAACAAAAGAAAATGTTCCGTGTGTCAAAACAAACCGTATAACTGCAGCAGCGCACATAGTCGTAAAAACCACCTGTTCGGGATTTGCAGAGGAGTAGCCAGCGGCGACAAATCGATACGGCGAACTAAGCCTCTCCGCACGACTAATCCGCCAAATCATCGTTGTATACTTTGTTTGAAAATATACCTGTATATAGAGTGACCTTAACCCTTGTGCTATCAGACAAGTGCCGCTGCTTGTGCGTTATGGACTTTGGTTGACGTAATTATTAGACGACGATGACGTGTTATAAAAAAAAAACTTGGGTACACGCTGAGGCTGCTTCCTTGTTTGCAACTGTTAAAATGGTTAAATCTTGCGTGATATGGTTATTAGGAGATAGTCGCATGAAAATATATGAAAAGTACAGAAAAAAGGCGAAATCTATTACGTATTCGCTCTTATAATAAAACCCGAACGAAAAATCCTCTAAGTCTGCCTCGCCACCTCAAATTGAAATCTGCATAATACGATCTCCTAAAAAAGAGAAGCTAAATCCCTACTCGCAAAAAAAAAATTCAACTCGGCGAGACGAGAGAAGACGTGTCCTCCTATACATATAGCTATGCAACGCCCCAGACGTCTTCTATTATAGACGTATACCTGCAGTATACACTTCGTTCCACAGCATAGTCGTAGCCCTCGTGTATATAGCATATAAATATATATACACAAGCGCAGAAATTCTCGCATTGCAGGCTTCTGCTTCCTAAGTCGTCCCCGTACAGTCGCGTCTGCATTTTTTTTTCGCGATGGCCCCCTTTTGTGCCAGCTCTCGCTTTGTTCCACTTTGATCGCGTGATACCTTGTCGTTGTTTGTTGCAGAGAGAAAGAGAGTTTTAGAATTTTTTTTTCGGGGCTGCAAGTTGAGTCATTGGATTAAATGATTGATTGTCGCAGTGGAGATTTGCTAAAAAAAAAATAGAAGGTTGTTTGCTGCAGTCGTCGAGTGACGAGAGGTGTTTGACGCAGTGGAGAGAGTGTCCAATCTAGTTTTAATTAACTTTCACTTCCGCGTTTTAATACATATATATACCTATATTAACTTTGACCGCATGGATTCGAGATATAATCTTGTTTAATTAGCATACAAAGTTTTGCGCGGTATAGTAGTTTGGCTCGAGAGTAGATTCTCGAGTGTAATTCTTTCAATCAAACAGAAAGCTCGAAATAAATCCCAACTAAGCGAATCTTTAAATACAAGATACACCAAAGATTCATGGATAAAAGAAGAACCCCAAACAGTCAACCCCCTGACTCCTCGTCGAGATTCACACCTGACACACACTCCCCCCCCCCTCACACTCCAAATCAGTATACAGCCTCCCAGGAATTCAAAAAAAATCACAACCCTTCTCCCTCTATTTTTTTCCCTCTCAAGCCCCTCTCTCTACTCGCACAACTCTTTCTCTCGACATCACACGGTAGTGCAGATCAATATAAGCGGCGGCGGCGGTGGCGGCGTCGGTGGTGGTGGCAGCGTTGACGACGAGCCTGCGCACACCTCATCGGCCAAGCAGAACGACGGCGTAGGTGCAGCCCGTCCGGGGAGTCGCGAACGAACCTCGAAGCACTTTGCGCGCTACTCTCTCTTATAGTATACGATCGTACTACTATTATATATATATACTGCAATACACATACTCACTCGCGTGCGGGGTTCTGTTCTTCGTACGTACGTAGAAGCTTACAATAGAGTAGTATATAATAATAGTTTTGGAGGAGGAGGTATATTGTATAAGTATTAGGCAAGACGGGCAGACAAGGAAGACGGGGACAAGCTGCAGCTATCAGACCGGGAGTAGACACCTCCGGAAATCACGACTTATGCGTCTACGCCGAGCAGGTAATGAGCCGGCTTTCAGATACCTACTACTCTGCTTTTTGCTTCATGCTGCGCTTATCTTTCGCAGTCGAGAGAACTGCCTCTGCGGAGAGAGGGATGTGTATATATATAAATGGGGTTGAGGTTAGAGAGAGTGAGATGAGGATGGGATCGACTGCTATATATACTGCTTTAGAGGTTGGGATGTACCACTCTTATAGGTTGAATGGATTTTGCGGTCGCGGTGCCGCGAGCGTGAAATGATTGAGGCTTGCGCTTTTCTTCAGTGGTTTTACTTAATTTTTTTATTTTTCAAAGGGTTGCGAGAGCTATTATTATACCAGACGACGGTACCATCAGGCCTGTATTATAAAAGGGTGTGACTGTCACAGATGGTTAGCATCTCACTTTCTAGACACGTAACGACTCGCTCGAAATTTCAATCGTTTATTATCGTTTAATGCACTTCAACTTCGTCGACGTAATTATCATTCATATATAAAGTAAAGTTTTTCGCACACGTGATAAAAAAAAATTAAACAATCATCAGAAGCGTGTAACCAAGCCGATAGTGATTTTCGGTTGTGTGGGAGTGTGGGAATGCAGAAACACGCCGGTGTTATTGCACGCTATATATCAGACTGAAACTGGCAGTGATGTACCAGCGGTGGATCTGACAATGGCATCGATATAAAAAAAAAAATAAATAAACGGGAATACGTTCTAATTACGCTGTCGCGTCAATCGGCCACGCCAATATACACGGTGTCACGTGCTAAAAGAGTGTACATTTGGTTCTTTAAAAATGATAGCCCAGATATACTCGTGAGTAAATAAGAATATGCAAATGTCGATATTTATCTGAACCGCGCTTAGCCTAGTTTTCTTTCGAATGGCTTCGATCAGTGAAAGACGCGAGGATTGATAAGAATGGATTAGAATTTTTGTCTCTTTTTTATAACGAATCTTTCATTTCAAGACAATGACTCTCGACACGCCTTACAGTCGATGTATATAGATATAACATACTGTCTACTACTGCAGTAGAAGACAATTGTATATGCATTGCAGTAATGTCCGTCTCTCTAATATATAGTTCATTTGCATCTGCTTTATCCATTCGAATGGGCAGCTTAATTGTTTTGAGCAATTTCCACTGTACATATTTACATGACTCCAGAGTATACAAATAGATTACTCAAGAGGCTAAAAATCGCCTTACAGGCTCGCACTGCGCTTAGATCGGACGTCGACATTTGTTCCGGATAAAATTTTTTTATCAATCGCACACGGCTTATTGAAGAACTTGGCGTATTTATAGCAGCGCGCAATTCTCTACGTGATTCGATAACATATGGCGCGAGCTCTTAAAAAAACGCTCCGGTTTTTCACGCTGCGCTTTTCGAGCTGACCAGTGCATGGAAAGAGAGAGTCGTGATCGACCTTGTCAAGTGAGAAAGAGTCGTGAAAACGAACGATCGCTTCGCACGAACGAATTTTATCACAATTTCCTGATCAAGCTCGTGTAGTATAGTATATAATTATCGTATAATAATATGCGTTGCACTTTTCCCGGAGATCGTGGTAGTTACGAAGGGCTGATTAGGCGTTATGTAATATGTTATCAGATTCTCATGTATGGACTGCTTTTTTTTTTACTGTAAAGGGTGTATTATCGTGTACAGAATGGTTAAGCTAAAAAATAAAACGTTTGAAGAGGGACTAATTGGGCGTATAAATAGGGGTGGCACTTTTTTTAAACAGTGCATCTCATATATTTAAGTAGGTCAAAATGTGAAAAGTTTAAAAAGTCTCTTGTGCAGACGGGGCTAAAAATATCACAGCTCTTTTCAAAAGGGCTGAATGCAGTTTTAAAAGAAGACGACAAACGTGTAAACACTCCAGAGGTGCAATGCGAATTTTTTTTTTTTTTTGTCGACAGTGGAATATTATACATTTTAAATGAGTTTCGACGTTCAAGCTCTTGTCGACTAGCTTTACTTATAAGGCATGCTTGAGATATTGTTATACATTTTTTCGGTAACAAGTGTTTCGATCACGATTCTGAAAAGTTTTATGATTATTAAAAAAACTTTTGAATTTTTATAAATAGATCTCCTTCAATTTTCCTGTTCACTACATCGTTCACGCCAAATCATTCACACACATGTGCACTCAATAAACAAATTAAATTATGCACCTTTACACTTGTATGAGAAATACCCATTCGATATTTCAAACACGTAGGTCGCTCGACTAACGATTTTCCGTCAAAATTCAAAACCAATTAGCACACCGACGATCGATTTTTCCCGTTCGATATATTCTATCACGAAAATACCAGTGTCTAAACCAAAGTGGCAGATCATTAATTTTTTATATATATATACTATACTGTCTGGTTTCAATTAACCCTTTTCGAAGTTCTCGATCTATTTTCAGGCATGATAATCCGCTCGTAAATCCCAACTTTCTTTTCGTCGCAGTAGTACTTTTTTCGAACGAAGCTCTTCAAGAATTTATGCTGTTTTCGCACCGAGAGTTGAGTATTTTTGAAAACAAGTCGTTCGTTCTCGACGTCGTGAAACCAATTCAACTCTCGGCAAACGAAATTACGCTCTGCTTTTTTAATTGCCTTTTCACTTGCTGATTGTCGCTGGGAGAGAGAACAAGCGCGACGTGAAAAAATTTTCGCGTGAACTTTTTGTTTATAATTACAATAGTCGGCCTGTAAACAATGTTGTATAGGAGTTTATACTCTGCTCGAGATCTGTCAGTCGCGATTTAACCTCAGCTTTCAATCGATAATAATACAATTATACACTACAGTTTAAATATGTATAAGTCGTAACAGAATATTTACGAATTTTCCAATATTCTCCGATACTCCATTACATATTTATAAAAACAATCATAATTATTCCTGGAAATATATAGTTATACGTTTTAATAAGCTCGACGAAATTTCAATGGAGATATAGGCCGGATATTAAAATCGTATATCGCTTCATAATTATGTGCTCATTTCTCGAATCCAAAGTCAAACTCCAGAAGACAAGAATCATGTAAATTCAATAAAAGCCAAACTCGAAGCTTGCACGCGTATGATTTTTAAAGGTGCACGGATTTTTTATGCCTTTCACTCGTTGCTTTTCGAAGTTAACGAAGGCCGAGTTCGTGATTTTTATTACCGGCAAGGATTTAACCGTATTAATCTCGAAGATTTACGGAGTTTGCTCGTTGTTTTATTGGAGTGAACCATATACTTTCTTTAAGGCTGTGATGGTGTTACAAATCATTTTGCCTTCAGAATTAAATTTGATAAGCATTTTAATTGATGTTGCACATATAGTATTCAAATATGGTTACTTGTCATAGGCTAATTATTATAGGTATATTCTATAATGAAATTAATTAAATTAATTTATAGCGAGAATAGAATACATTTTCAAATATGTGAAAATGATGGTATGATTGTTTTGATGTATAAAATTTCTGTGCAACAATTTAATTCCCGCTGGAAATATAAGTAAATCCAAAATATTACAGTCGAGATGAACGTTTTTTTTATATCCAAATCAAAAGTGCAAGCCATAACAATCACAACATCAGCTGAAATAATTGAAAAATGCGCTTAGACATCTCACTGTACAAATCCCCGACATCTATATAATATATTCGCGTTATACAATCGTCTTTCGCCACGCACGCAGAAATACAGTAATTGTTGCAGGCGTTGCTCGGCTGCCATCGATTCCTCGGGCTTTCAATCCCTGAGAGCGCGCTTACGATGTAATCGGCCGCTCGGCTTATTGAAACTCCTCGAAAGATTATAATTCACGTGTCTCACTCACAGCCAATTCGATTATCGCGTGTATATATGTATCGCTTTGTTTCACCAAGGATGTACTGGTAATCTCCTGATGTTATATATTGAGGTGTTTATAAAAATCAGAGGAAAGTTTTATCGAAAAATGCGTCATCGAGGAAAAGGTCGTTGAAAATAAAATTATGCCTTTTTTTAAAACTCGTGTGAAAATTTAAAAATTTCCTCGAGATATAGAGTGAAGCCGATAAGAAGAATTGAGACGATAAGCCACGCGTTACAATGCGTTTCCTCGTTTTGCATTTTGGTCGTCGCGAATTAGCCACGTAATTTTTTTTTTTTTAAATCAATAGCAATTATTTTTTCCGTACGACGCCAAGCAAAATTGAAAACGTTATCAAACGAATGATTACGCCGCGCATTTTAATTAAAATCTTGCCTTGACTCGCAGCGGCCATTAAAAAATAAATAAAAAAAAAGTTTTGCGGATATAAACGGACCATTAAAGCCGACATCCGTCGTTTCGAACAATCGAAAATTATTAACGGGGGAAAAGAGCCGTTTCGATTTACGACTGTCGATATAACGACGATTCGGTAATGGCTTTTCTGGAACACAGTTTTTCGAATTTTGCTGTCTTTGTTATTCGTTGGCTATTTCCCTTCCTTTTTTTGAAAATGATACGGTAATATATCAGTGTATTCGTATAGCGAGAAAACGTACGCAGATTTGTAAGACTTGATAGATTGAGTACATATAGAAAAACAAAACCTGTGTCATTTATATTCGTTTTTGCGGCAAAGTGCATTTCTGGTTTCTTCTTCTAGTTGAGAATAACCAAATTCCCCTTTTTCTCGACCGACGTTTACTTACAATGCATTGAGATAAATCACTTCCGGCGATTCGCTCGATGTCCCGAATAAGTTCATTCTTATCAGGCCATATTCGCATAAACGCTATTGTTATGAATTTCGCTCGACTGAATTTCTGCTTTAAATACAAAACTTCAATGTTTTTCTTTAGCTCGCTATTATAGCTATTATAGCTCGATGTGGCTGAAGGACAGAATCTATCGCTCGTTTTATCGTTTCCAAAATTGGTTATTTTCAAAATTACTGCTTAATCTTATGTATTATATTTGAGAAAAAAGTTAGCGTACGACTGAAAAAAAAATTTGAAAATCCATATAGAGTATCGGAGTGGCAAAATTGCGAGGCCGGAAATAATCGGATACCGATGATGAGCTTGCAGAATCGGGAAAATTATATACCGACGGAAACTGGATAAGAAATACGTTCGGGAGAATTGTAAGGGTCGATTCCTCGTAAGCGATGCCTCAATCAATATTGTGACTTATTATTACGCGTTTAGGGTTATTGGGAGCCTCGAAGCAATTACGACAGCTATTTTACGGTTGTATTTTGTAATTCAGGCTCGTTTGCGCCTGTTTGCAAATAAAAGTAGAAGTAATGTCTGCTATTTTGATCTTTATTGTTTTAGACATTATAATTAAATACTAAGGGGAAAATGTATGGCATTTCATCATGTCTATTGACCTAATTAAGTAAGTTCTACGGAAGACGTTGCGTAGATTACTTTTTCACTCGACAAAATATTTTCTAATAAATAAATCTCAGACAAAATATAAAAGAACATCTCCATATCGCAACATAAACTTTCTCACAAAAATTCTAATTAAATTCTAATGAAAAACAAGCGCCTAATCTGTACTTTTTAATTTTCCAGAAACATCCAGGATATCATCCCGCGGGAAAGGACCGGTGTACAACACAGGAGGCGGCGGCGGCGGTTCATCGTCACCGTTTCAGCGCAACGCCCTTAGCAGCAGCAGCAGCGATTCTCTCGTGAACAGCACCAAAACCAGCAGCACCATCGATCTCCTCATCCCATCGGCGAGCAATCGCTTGAGCGCCGACGAAGAAGTCACAGCGTGCGTAAAGTCGTGGGACTGTCGTTGTTGCTGCGAACAGCTGCGCATTTGTCGTAGCCAGCAGTTCATCACCTCGAGTCGCAAAAGACAGGCAGCGTGTATGATCATTGAGGACCGAGGACCTCTGTCGTCGTCGAGCAGACGCGCCAGCCAAAGCCGTCGTCTTATTCTTCGTCGGCAAGACAGCTGCCAGCGATTCCTCGATCAGCTGCTTCTGCTCAAGCACAGGACCGCAAAATTTTCCAGGTCAGATGGAGTATACAGTACATGCCTACTCTAGGTTTGAGAATTCAATTATACCCTGTACTCCACTGCAGTTTGACGAATTAATTTATAATTTGATTTACTGGGATTGACCCTTTGTCGTGTATAAAGGGATTTGGGGATGAGTAATTTCGTTTCGCTCGGCAGATGTCAGTTTTAGTCATAATTTAATCTGAATAATTAATGTACGAAATTAATTCAGTAGCTTTGCTGAATCGCTTTCCGATTTCAATGAAATGCGCGGATCTCTGGTAAAAACGAGTTTTCAAAGAGGGAACTAATTCATGCATCGCTCTCTACTGTATTCCACTTTAATTAGAAGTGACGAACGAATTTAAATTGACTTACTGAAATCGTTTTGGAAAACATGTTGGAAATTAAGGAAAGTTTACTCGCTATAAATATTGAATGAATGAAACGGAACCGACGCGAATAGTTCAGCTTTACTATACATGTAAATAAGCGCGGAGAAACAGTCCACAATTTGGGTTAATTGCTCTGGGAAATCAGGAAGAAAGTCCCTCTCAGCTTCACCGAATCTCCGAGAACAGATTCATTATTTTAAAAATAGCACGAGTGCGAATGAAAAAGTTATACTCTCCAAAGATCTCTCACTTACACGTACAAAACATTTGCAATATCTCAAACTATATATGTAAATCATTAAACCTAATCAAGCTCGTTTCTTTTTCTCTGTATTACAGTAATAGGCATCGGAAGCTTCAGCCGTTCAGGGAAACGTGACTGGTGTACATCTCGAGCGCGGCGCGGCTTTGCGCGACAAACGAGTACCACCCTGACGCGATACGCGACCCGCTACCTCCCGTTGCAGGTAGCCCTCGCCGGGCGAGCTCGCTGCGCGACGTTCTTCAAACTGTCGCTGACCAGTGGCCCCGATCCGCGATCCAGGCGCACGAGGACCAAGACTCTGCCTACCTGAGATATTACATTACGGTAAGTGTGGCGCGATCGATTCTCGAGTCCCTTTCGCTTTATGTTTGCTGAATTTTGCGGAGGATTCGGGTTTAAAGTTACTCAGTCGCTTCTTTTATTTTTGGACATTGTAATCTGCTTTTGGAGAGACTGCTTTAAGCTCGTATTTAAAACTGAGAAAAAAGAAAAAAATTTCACTGGTGTAAAGAAAGTTGTAAGGACAGGAGTGTCATGTGTCGCGGAAAGAAAGGGGGAATCTACAAGTGTATTGACCCTAGTAGACTTATGTAACCTCGTGCTTTGTATTGCTCAGGTCGACCAAAAGCGTATTTCTGCAAAAGATTAAATGTAATTCGTTTGTTGTAAAATAATAATAATAAAAAAAGTATTGAAACCTTACTTATAAAAACAATTGCCTACATTACAGGCGAGGCGCGACGTAGTATCAAAACTCGAAGGACTGAAGCTTTAACGTTGATAAGTAATACGGTGCTGTTTGTAAGTAAAGAAAAAAAATCGTCGAGCGAAGATATCCCCGCAGGAAGGGAAGAAAATCCGTCTGCGCTAACATTAGAGACGCTGACGTCATCCCAGTGATCGGCGTCACCTCTTCGCCCCGTGAATTCATTTCCATCGTCATCACGTCCTCCCCAATCACCTCACCCTTGAACCGAAAAATCCTTTTCCTATCTCTTACCTAGAAGTCAAAAGCATCGACTAGCAAGATGGGTAGCGTCAACGTAAATCGTGGCGTCAGCGATGCCTTCTATCGCTACAAGATGCCACGCATTCAAGCGAAGGTCGAGGGTAAAGGCAACGGCATCAAGACCGTCATCGTCAATATGGTTGAAGTGGCCAAGGCTATTGGCCGCCCGGCTACGTATCCGACCAAATTCTTCGGATGTGAGCTGGGTGCTCAGACCCAGTTTGACTTCAAAAACGAGCGTTTCATCGTCAACGGCAGTCATGACGCCTCGAAATTGCAGGATCTGCTCGACGGCTTCATCAGGAAGTACGTGCTTTGCCCCAACTGCGACAATCCCGAGACCGAGTTGCTAGTTAACGCGAAGAAGGGTACTATTGCGCAGGTAAGAAACAGAATAATTTTTAGATTAAAGACCAATTTATTTATTTAAAATGTACATGAAACTGACATTAATTTTATTAAAAATGGATGCTGAATAAAAAGTTATTCACGATAAATTATTTACTTATCTATGAAAATGAGGTTGATTGGATTTATACCATTACAAAGATGCAAAATCTTCTAACAGGTGCACTATTTTTTGTTTTGCCACATGCAAGGTTTTTTGCAGTTGGATGAGCTAGCTCCAAATTTTTGATGATACCAACAGAACTTAGTGTAATGATACTCGGACTTTCGAGAAACACTTCGCGGGCGAACCTTGCTACGGCTGCGACCACGATGTAGCCGTCGAAATTTGTCTGAAAGATCGTCGATGTCGGCTTTCAAATCTTGTACGCAATCACGTATTTTGACAATTTCTTCTTTCTCTTGTTTCATTTCGTAAAGGGCATCGGCCGCCTTTGCTAATTCATCCTCAGTGGCAGTTTTAAAACAATCAAGCACCGCTTGTATGCAAATTGGAAGTCGCATTTTCCACTGTGCAACAACGAAATCTTTTATCTGCGAGTCAAGATAATATAACGTTCCAGCTTGCTTCCGTAGAACCACAAAAAATTCGGATGGAATTGTGTTGCCCATTTCTTTACTGTCCATCAATTTAGCTATTCGCTGTTTATTCAATTCAGTTAGACGCTTAATGAGCTCATTTTTCAGTTGTTCGTACTTGTTTTCTTCTCGAGGTTTCAACATAATTTCTTCTACGAGACAAAGATAGTTTGGGTCGATCAATTCAACGGCATAATTATATTTAGATTCGTCTGTAGTCACCCCTGACTCGGCAAATATTGAATCTGCCATCCTGAACCATAACACTACTTTTTCCGGCATAAACGGTATTATATAAAATTTCGAAATCACGGCCATGCGGTCGAAGATAGTAGTTGATTCTTCGACATTTGTGGATTGCCTATCCGTTGGCTCTGGAAGTACCATCTTTCTTTTTGTTTTAGTACTAGCACACACTGATTTATTATTAGAATTAAGTAGTAAACTGTTCCAAAAGTTATTTTATTGCCAGTAGCAATCGAGGATGAAAATATCGTACGGTTAACGTTAGCGAGAAATGCGAGACTAGTATGGATGATGTAGGTATACCAGACCAGTTCAGACCTGATCAAAGCAAAGGTTCGTAAAATCCCTGCTGTGTTGATTCGGCGCTGCGCGCAGTCTATAAGGTTTTAGGCGCCAAAAATTTGATTACAGAATTAGCAGAAACTCTCGGTAAACACTATTTTCTGAAATTTGATTTAATTCTATTTAATATTTACATATGCATACAGTATGTATGTACACGCTAAATTAATCTGCTATAAACTACATTTTGCAATTACGAAAATGTATTATTTTATTAAAAAATCCAATAATCTAAGACAATTAAAGCAATATTTCAATCATATCGAACCAAATAGCAATAAATCATAAAATCTATAATAGTAAAATTTAACTAACGATTATTCTCTTCACAGGGTTGCAAGGCTTGCGGTCATCACGGTATGCTGGAGAGCAACCACAAGCTGAACACCTATATCTTGAAAAATCCACCGAGCCTTGATCCTGCTGCTCAGGGCAGTTCTCTTACTGAGGGAAAGCGTGGTAAAAGATCCAAGAAACCTAACGGCTATGCTAACGGCGATCGCTCAGGTTCGCCTGAAAATGATAACAACACTAGCACCACTGACATCGTTGTCGAGGCGCCTGCGAAATTGGGTAGGTCTTATCTTATTTGATAATGGTTTTTGTTTCAACTAAATGATTTTAATGATATATGTTTCTTTGAATTTTATATATCAATTATCGTATAAAACAAAGAAAGAAATGGAAACTAAAAATAATCTTTCCGTACATTTTTAGCAAGCGATAAGGACGACGATGACGACGGCAACTGGGCCGTGGAGACGTCCGAGGAGGCCGTGCGTGCCCGTCTGCAGGATTTAACTGACGGCGCCAAAGGCATGACTATCAGCGAGGACCTCGACAAAAGTGAGAAAGAGCGCATGGACATATTTTACAAGCTGGTCAAGTGTCGCCGCGATGCTGGTCAACTCGACAATCACAAGGAGCTGGTAGCCGAGGCTGAACGTCTCGAGATCAAGACCAAGGCTCCCCTTATTCTAGCCGAGTTGCTCTTCGATCAGCACATCGCTGCCCAAGTTAAGAAGTATCGACCGCTACTGTTGCGTTTTACCCACGAGGACGTCAAGGCCCAGAAGTACCTCATTCGAGGTATCGAGCAGATCATCGCGCTGCACAAGGAGGTGCTGATGCCGAAGGTGCCTGGTATTTTGAAGGTGAGCGAGATAACGTTTAGATTGTCATCTGAATGAATTGACAATATCAATGAGAAACTAAGGTTACTTTCTTTTTTATTACAGCTTTTCTATGACTTTGATATCTTGGAAGAGAAGGCTCTATTTGAATGGGCTAGCAAGGTTAGCAAGAAATACGTCTCTAAGGATATTGCTCAAGAGATTCATGATAAGGCTGCACCATTTCTCACTTGGCTCAAGGAGGCTGAAGAAGAAGAATCCGAATCTGATGAGGAAGACGATGATCTGGAGGTATGCGTTCATATTTCACTCTTAAAGGATATAATTTATCGTATCCAAGTAGAGTTTACTCTAAATTATTCATTCTTTTTCAGATTGAGTACGATGACAGAGCGAAACAACCTTTGAAACAGCAGCAGCAACAGCAGAAACAGCAGACGCAGAAACCAGTAGTTGATGACGATTCTGAGGAAGGGGACGATGTTGACATCGATGCCATTTAAAATCAAAAAGAAGCTGAATCGCCAAAGCCAATAGACGCGAGATATGAAGAATAGTATAAAGAGATAATAAACGCGTCAATAAATTCTACTATTTCGCAAAAGGGGATACAATGAGTCGGAATATTTAAAAAAAAAGTAAAATATTGTACGCTAAGACGCGATAGAATTTTCTTCCTCATTAAAAACTAAAGAATACAAAGCAAAAAAAGGCCGAGCAAGAAACAGTGGCAAACAGTATAAGCATTATAGAAAAGCCGCAGAGTTTACATAGTTAAAAATTTTATCGATCCTTTTTCGCTCTTATAGGAGATAGTTTCCTCCTTACTTTCTCTTTCTCACCTTCCCAAATGATTTATTTTCCCCTATTGATTTTCTTATGTGATTTGATATTTTAATTGCGTTTTTATTACTTTTTCGAAAAGGTCGCGCCTCTTATGAACGCACGACCACAGTATGTTTGTTATAATTATGATTGTCCAATATGATTGTTGAACAATTATTCTTGCGCCTCGCCTTCGATATTTCCGCCTTCACGCGCATTATTCATTTTTTTTCACACGCGAGATTTTTGTTATAGCGTTTTTTTTTGTCATCGATAGCAACAGAGAGAGTTGGCCTGCAAAAAGCGTTCTCTATTGTATCTACGATTCTATTATTCAAATAAATATGGTTTATCGCAATGATAAAAATGCTTTACGCAATTCTTTATTACCTTTTTCTCACACATTCTTTCTCCCATACACGTGTCTATAGATTATAATATATTTTAAAATTTCTTTGATTGTTTATAATATACAACTTATGTTTGTTATATATATTTTACTTAAAATAACCTTTCCTGTTTTGCATAAAAATTCTAAGAAATTTAAAAATCAATTCAAAGAAACTACTTACATTCTCGAAAGCAACTCTGACAAGCCGTTGGTCTGCGCGTCTTCGAAAGACGTTTTTCTTCGTGTCTCAAGAAAACCGCAGCGCGGAACACAACCAAAACACACGCGCGCGCGTAGTACCAGCCTACGTGGAGAATTTATCAGCAGGGGGGGGCGCGCAACGCTCCGTGAACGAAAACGGAGTAGTACACTCGCCAGGCCAGTACAGTAGTAAAATGGCGAGGGCGAACATCGATACCACGTCGGGGCTCCGATTGCGGCCCAACACCGTCGAGGAAAATCGCGTGATCGTGAGGGAGATCCAGGCCAGGAAGGAGGTTATTAATCGTCGTTTTCAATACTATTGATTTTTCAAAAACAAAAATATGTGCGTAAAGCAGTTTGCATCTAAACTCAATATTTGGCTGTTCCGTCTTTAGGTGGACGCGAGGAAGCAGGACGAGCTCAATGCGTTGTTTGACCGCATCAACGCCGAGTGCGCCTCCAGGTCGCTCAAGGAGAAGAGGAAGCTGCTGCAGCAGGTATCGTCCGCGAAGAAACTCCTGGAGGTCTGTATTCGATGAAGAACGAACATAACCTTGCGGCTTTGTTTTTCTCTGGCGCGCGCTCGAGGCTGAGATAAATATATACATATATATAGGTACGGGACGTCAAAGTCGGCCGCTAGATATTGTTCCCGCTTTTTTTTTGTCCGTGTGATTTTGTCGATTTGTAGTGGAAAGTTTACGTTCTAAGAGAGACACAATGGGAGTATTGTCGGTTTTGGAGGAAAAAGTTTTGTTTTGTATATGGTAGTGTAATCAAAGAAAGCTGTGCTTATCTCAGTTGTTGGTATACACTTGATTGATGAATCATCAGTCTAACTATGCTTTTCTACTATGTATAAGTATACTCTTTATGGTTTTGTCTTGGAGATTACTCCAACTTTTTAAGCCTAGCGGTGGTTATTGTTTTGTTACCTAGATAAGATTTAATTCATATACAAATAGCACTGTCTGCATCCATTAATAGTGAGAAAATGCCTATTACGATTTCCTCCGTTACTGTAAATATAACCTAAGCGTTGTGTATGTATTATTAACTTATTTACTGTGTTTTAGAAGGTAAACACAGTTCACTATGGACCATTACCTGGCTTTCCATCTGGTACATGGTGGGGTATCCGAATGGACTGCTCCAGAGACTGCATACACGAGCCCTTCAATGAAAACATCCATGATGGTCCATACGGGGCCGTATCCATTTGCACATCCCACTTGAATACTCACAACGATGTGGATTTAGGTGATACTTTGACTTTCACGAGCCAGGAATACAGTGTAACTGATGATTCCAAAGATTCTTTGATGTTAAGTTACAAGAATAGAGTACCAATAAGGCTTGTGAGGAGTTATTGTCTTACAAATAATTATGCTCCAAAAACCGGATACAGGTACGATGGATTGTATACGGTAGTATATCATTGGATAGGTGTCTCTCTGGATAATACAAAGCACAGAAAATTTGTTCTAACAAGAGTATTGGATCAAGAGAGTCCACCATGGGCAATCAAAGTTCATAAGAGAGTAAAAAAGAATGTTACTCCAATACTTACAAGAAGTCAAAAAGTAGTCAAAACTCAAGAGCCAAAAGCAACAAAATTTACGTACAAAAAGGTTAAGGTAGAGCCAAAAGTGAGTAGTGTCAGTGCTATAGTATCCAGACAGGTCTTCAACAAGTGTATCCCTGGATCACCAGATAGTTCTCCAAAGTCTGCTTCTAGTACTGACTCACAGAGTTATTGTCACAACTCTTGTACAACAAATTTGTGCAATACAAATTTATCCATTCGCACAAACCTCTACGATTCTTCACACAAACTTCAAGATGTCAAAAAAGCCACCACAATAATGTTGTGTAAAATCATTAAACCCAATCAAACTGCACAGCTTGTACAGAAAAACTGTCATGAGGACTTGAAAAAGGTAAACACAGACACATCACATACAGAAATGATAGACAAAAATTTGTCAAACGATAGTCATGAAGATTCATCTACAGAGAAGAAAATCAAAAAGGTCACTTGGGCAGACTCCTGTACCTCCAATGTGAGTAGCATCGAAAAATCTGTTGCAGCAGCGGGCAATGGTTTCCAGTATAGCGGCTCCGATGTGGTCGATGGATTCAGCCCTACCTCACCCAAGAAGTGCGGCGTCCTAAAGCATAACAGCGTCGCTGAGACAATATCGCCACCCAAGATGCAAAGAACTAGACCCAACATCTTGCGGAGCACCAGTACAAAAAGTACATCTCAACACATTGTTCAAATCCATTCCAGGTCGAACGCGGCGCAGACCAACTTCTCAACGATGTGTGAGACATTAAGCAAAGAGACTGAACATTTGGACAACAAGCCCTCCTCTTCGAGCATAGACTCGCTGGCACCCGATAAGCTGGTGAATGTGATCGTCAAGGAGAAGTATCACCCAATGGCCAAACTACTGATAGGGAACATGATTGGCCTGGAGAACCAGGAGTCAGACATCCTCAGCGCCTACAACACTCTCAGTTCGAAGGTAGATCAAGACGACTCGAAGACATCATCTAAAGAGAACAAGCTGAGGAAGTTCTACATCAGCAACAAGAGCAGGAAGAACGGTGTGCTGAAGAAGCAGCAGCGTCGAGAGATTGCGAATCTGATCATCGATGCCAAGTTTGACACTGGGACGAGAGGCTCGAGAAACCGCAGGTTGCGTTCGATCAGGAGACGACTGTCCAAGTCCGAAATATCGCAAAGAAAGCTAATGAACACAAGGAGGATACAATCGCGACCTTTAAATAACAAGGAGATACGTAATACAACGGCCAGAGAGGCACAGCCAAAGAAACCGGAAAAGAGGAAAACAGAGGAGGTCGTTGTGACGAAGCGTCCGAAGATGGTGTCTACGTCAACGCAGTGCACTCTGCTTAAGGCCCCGACGGTCGATCAAGTAATACAGACCGGGATTGTGGAAACTACTCTATCGGAATCAGAAATTAAAGTGGAGTTGGTGGATCTGGACGATGTCAAATCAGAGCCTTGTGATGTAGAATCTAACTGCGAAGACGTTAATTTAGAAACTGATACCAATCATATTAGGAGAGCTTGTATGTATTTTTACAGTTTACGTTATTTTGATCTATACTGTATAGAATGCGGCAAATAAATTTTTACTTTTCATTACAGATTTTGGTGGGTCCGCATTCGCAGCTGTAAATACCGTAGATAGTGGCTATCGGATAGCCCGTTTACGCTCTATCGGTTTTAGACCAATAAATAGCTGCTCTCCAATGGAATATGAAGATTCGAGCCAACAGTCTTCAAGACCAGACGTCGACGAAGAATACAACAAATATACCAGTGAAGAAACCGACGTAGTCGGCTACATGGAGGAACAACTGCACTTCGAAGATATAGAAGATGAGGTAATGGAGTTAGATCCGACTGAGCAAACATCCCAGAAACAAACACAAAAGAAGTTATTTTCGCCAAAACCTATAGAGTCTTTAACAGAGAAGGATTTCGATAGGCCCTGG
This sequence comes from Cecidostiba fungosa, assembly GCA_900474305.1. Classification (NCBI taxonomy): domain Eukaryota; kingdom Metazoa; phylum Arthropoda; class Insecta; order Hymenoptera; family Pteromalidae; genus Cecidostiba; species Cecidostiba fungosa. Next base: position 29,178 of record UCOJ01000757.1, read on the forward strand.
CATGGATGGAAACAAATGTCCATCGATGGCCAGGTTTACTGGTCCGGTTATTGATTTATTATATTTTTTTGAAGGCGGTTATAGTTTACCGCTATCGTTACTGATATTTTGTTTTGAGATCTATTTCATTATTGATTGTTTTGATTTTATCAAATTCTTTTATTTGATCAATGTATTAAAAACATTGGTTGATTATAATCTTGTCAACGGTGATAATCACTGGAAGATTTTTTAAGATCTAAAAGAAGGTAATTCAGATCTAAGATCGACTTTTTAGTGTAACCAATACTTTGCTTGGTGTACCAAACTTTAATGAGCGTCAATCTAGATTTGAGACATTTTACAAAGTTCTGTAGTTACATTGATAAGCAGTTTACTGAGTGCTCTAAGCACTTTCTTTTTTTTTTAATATTATTACTTTTAGTGAATGCTGGCCATTCCCAAAGATTGTTATTGGCTGCCCCTTGTACATACAGTAAACTGAAAAATGATTTGTTTCTCTCTGTAATAGTTTTCTTAAACGCTGGATATCACTAAATACTTATATATTTGTTAATACTGAGTTTTGTGAAACTTTTAATTTTATTTCATTTTACTATTCGATCTCTTCTCATAAATTTAATAAGAAATATAAATCAGAACAATTTAATGAAAAGTATTACTTAGTGTATAATACTTTTGTAAATATTTATATAAATTAGTTGAAACTCAAAATTTATTTATACTGTTTTTATATTTGAAATAAGAAATGTTAAATGGTGAACTTAACAATAACATTTGCTATAAGGATAAAAATATATAAATAAATAAACTTAATTTTAGACAGATTACTAAGATTCTATATTTTGTAATCCTATTTACATAAAATAGAAACATTCATAGTTAAAGAATCTGTTATTTTCAATATATTAAATTTTAAGCACTACACCTTACACAATAATGCATTATTTTTATAATATATAACAAATCTGTAATGAAAAATTCAAGTATTTTTGTTGTCATGAGCATCTAAAATTTATCTGGCAAAAATCAGTAGTTTAGTAAATTGTAGACTCATAAAAGACTTAGAGATAATTTAAAATTTAAATAGAAATAAAATTTTTAAATATTACTCAATAATAGGGTATTGGTAGTGATGTCCAGTTTTGTGTTCAAGGCAATACCATCAGTTGTTTACTGACTTGAACAAAATCGTATCATCTGATTTAAAAATTAAATTAGTAAATAACGTTTAGAATAAAATGAATTAGTTTATAAAACAATGAAATTTAAAATAGAGTCAGTATGTATAACATTTAGTTGTTTTGAACCTTGTTCAAGATCTATGCATATCCAATAATTTCTTGTATTTATGTATTGTATATAAATTAGTGCACTTGTAAAAAGTGAAACACGAAAGACATCGTGATTATATATAATTTTTATACTTATATTGGCGAACTGTGCAGTATGTCTATGTGTAATATGCAATGCTCGAGCTAACAAAGTGCCTGATTAATCCCAAGCTTGATTAAAAAATGATAGGCAAGTGGTAGAGAGCTGTGTTCAGTTCAACTTAAGTTATCGTGAGTAAAAAAGAGTAAAATGCTGAGAATAGATATCTACGAGTAATCTTACGAAGACTTGAATCACACAAAAAGATGCATTAGTTTTTGAGAATTTTATTTTTTTTCGTTTCGAGCTATGTGATAAATATGCCTGCTGATGTACTAAAAACTTGTAATTATGTGTTGTTCATTTGAGAAAACTTTATGTGTGAAAAATATGTTATATAGAAAACTGAATATATTGCTAAGATAACCCGATTTTCGAAAATATTTTTTTAATGCTAATTCGTAACATTAAATTTTATTCATTTCTTATTATGTGCATGAACTGAATGTGTTTTTTTTTCAACATATATAGTTTTTTTTTATTACTCTTAATCAATCTCGAAATTTTATCAATGAAGTGATCTCTGTAAATACTTCTTATATTATATTTATTATTGTGAAACTGATACATGAGTAAATAAACTAATTTGAAAGTACTTTACGTTATATTGTACATTTTGCTGTTACTTACCTTCATTGCATAATAGATTTATTATTATACCAGCACTCAAACCGATCCATAATTCATAATTACACGAGTTACTTGTTCTAATATTAGAAAGAAAAATTATAAAACTTAAACAATAAATCTGCAGTATGAGGTATTGAAAAAGATATAACAAACAATAAGTGTCATTTTTTCGTCAGGTATCGACAGTTTATTTATTTAATATATCTGGACATAATATTCGTCATTCGTCACGTCACTCTCGCACGTGTTTAATATTTTCTCTCGCTCCCAATATTATTTTTTATTTTAAATCTTCCTCTCGTCATTGGCTTTTTTCTTTCTCTTTCTCTCGCATCGCAAAGAAGACAAAATGTTTCGTCGAAAAGAACAAGGAAACGCAACATCGAGGCCCTGACGAGGAAACTCTTCCCTCCCTCTTTTCGCAATACTTTTTCTTCTATTAATTTTATTTTACCACTTTTTTTCATTTATTTTATCGTTTCAGTTGTTATTAAATACAGTCTGCATGACATTATACATTATATTTATTATATACATTTAATAGTTTCTTTTTTGTTATTTTTCCTCGATCTACATCTCGTATAATAGGACACATCTGTACGCAGCTTTTATCCGCGTTTATCGTCGTAATTTAATTTTTTTTCTCTTTTCCATTCATATTATACTCTACCATTTCTTTTTTTGTAGGTATAATATAACGCGACGCGAAAAAAAGTGCATTGAACGATACGTTTATTACACACTTACGTAAACAACAGCGGCAACAATATACTCTTTTTTTTCTTCATCTCCTGTTATAATAATTTTGTTACGTATGGTAAATTGGAAGGAACGTAAAATTACAAGTATATCAAGCGACATTTGTTTTTTTTCTGCATAATTATTATTGAGCGACTCGGAAAACTTTGAATAATCAATCTACGTTTTCTTTTCAATTCACATCGTTATGCTCGAAACTTTCATGCGAGTAAAATGCGAGTAAAATTTGTAAACAAATGGAGGGCAATATAGATATTTCGCATAATATAAGGTGAATCAGTAAAAAAAGTCGTTGATTATTCAGTACATTTCCGAGTCGCAAATATTATTACATCGCGTGTATGATCTAGAAATTTATTTTTATCGACCGAATCAGAGTCAATCCATTGTAAGAGCCAATTGCAGTATAATCCTGAAACGCAGATTGTGTGCAATCTTTTGAACTTCTGTAAGTATAATAGCGTTTTACGTACAAGTGCAATATACTGTTGGAAACAGCGCATGATTGTTCATTTGCAGTCTTTCGTATATATGTATATAATTTACACTTTAGTTATATATCTTGCAATCAAATGACGATAACGGAAAAACTTAGATTTCCTATAAACAAAAAGAAAAAATTTTAACTCCACCTAAGCAACACACGTATAAAAGCTACGATCCTTTGAATTACACACAAACTGCCCAAAAAATTCGGTCGACAAAAAATAACCATCGCGTACGAAAAAATACAATGTCTCGCGCACAGATGAGGTAGACACGAAAAGCCTGTATTTACTGCGCAAAAATAAAAACGAGGAAGAAACCTATGTAAGTACTGTATACTTATACTCGTCATGGACAATGTTGGATTTTACGTTAGATTGCGGGCGTGTCTCAAGAGCCACGCCGGAGAAACTCGCGGCCTTTTTTCCCAGGAAAGAATAGCTGACCGTTATCTTGAAGTCTTTAGCTCTGGTTTTTGGTAGTGGTTAATGAAAAACTTGGCAATTAGCCTACCGAGGCTATACTTTGACAGTTTGGAACGTATATAATTTCATGTAAATCACTTGTCACCTCAGCGGGCCTGAAAATTGTGCGTTTGAAGGAAAGCGTCTGAACAATATTATGAACTAATTGAAAAATGGAACCATCTGGACGAGTTTCTCCGGCGGAGAAGCATCTTTGACAATTGTCAGCGCGATGTCGTATATCTGCATCCACCGGCCTGTATTTCTTATGTATGTAAATACATCCTGTTACTCTTGTATATATATCTTTACACTGGTTTGCTCGAAGTATATTAAGAAGAGAGACGTTAAAGCTAAGAGTTTTATTTTTCATTTAATCATCCGTATCATGTCATAGAATCGGACGCCGCTTCTAGAACGAGCGACGTCCGCCAGCGCAAGTTTAGTGTCGTCGTTCGTGTTGAGCATATTAAAATAAATATTCTTCTATCAACTATTTATCCGGTATTTCTTTCCCTCATCCTTACCTTTGTGTTTGTATATTTTCATTATTATAATTATATAACATAACGTCGATTATTTAACATGAATAACATCGTGTGTGGAACTGTGTCTTGTGTCTTTTTTTTAATATTATGTCTACATGCGCGAATGTGTGAAATTATCCGGACGACGTCGATAAGTTTTTTTTTTTTTTGCTTCGCGACGTCCCTCAAACTGCTTTCTGTCTCATTCTCGTCCCGCTCACGTAATATTTTTTGGTTTTGTATTTTTTTTTGTTGGCTTTTCATTTTTTATAATAGTTTTCCGTGAAACTGTCCGCATGATATTTGAGAAAAATTTTACAAAAATGTCTAGAACTAACAAGAAAAATTGATAAGAGCGAAAATTTTTAAACTTATATTTAGGACAGTTTCACAGAAATAGCTCAGTTTCGTAATCTTAAATTTATAGACATTTCTTGAGTTTTCTCTTTATGGAGACCAATAAAATACAGTGGATTGATCTCAATAAATTCCTTTACATAATCGCGTCGCAGGATTTCAGAAGAGCAGAGACAATAATATTGTTTTACGATGAACATTTTTCCTTAATGATTATAACTAAATATTTTACATGATATACTGCAGCCATGTAAATAACACGAAAATGAGTTGATGAGATATTTCTATGGTAAAATCGTCATAATCTCGCGAGACTAAAGTATCAAAATCAAAATTAATGTGTCATAAGTGCAGCATCTACCTTATATTCTTTGCAGCTCCTAGTACGAGATTCCATTAAAAAAATGATTATCACTTAAACATTATAAAAGTCGCAAATATTAAAAATCTAACTCTCATAGCATATACTTAAACTGAGACTATATAAATACTTATAACGTGACATAAAAAAATGCATGATTCAGTTTGTAACTCAGTTACCGCATAATCTCAGATTCATTCCAACAGAACAATGCATTATATTAAAAGTTTTTTTTCGCCTCATTCGACGGTATTATTTTTTTTTTAAAGAATAAGGATTTAGAATAAATAACGTTTATGTAACATCGACGCGAACGAAAATTGTAAAGCTGGTCACATGATTTGGTTACTCGATAAATATTTTAACATACTCCTTAAATTCAAATACAAAAATGAATTATGCTCCTATACATATGCGTATGGAAAATCTTTCAAAATTAATAGCGCAACATAACATAACTGTTTCACAGTAATTTCACCTAAATTTTCTAGATATAGATAGTATATTTTATAATGTTATTTCTTTGCAATAAAAGTATCAATAATGAGAATTAAAGCACGTAATTAATTTGTTTTGTAAAGGGAACAAACAATATATCGTTTACATTAGATTTAGGCTACGATTGCACTAGTAAATAACCGCGATTGAATGACATTAAGTAACTTATTCGGTATAGAGTAGGTTTCCTTAAAATTTCGGTATTGTTGTAAGAAAATATATGATTTATCTTTATCTCGTTATTAATTTTCTATTATTATATACTACCCAAGAAAATTTTATATACAGTATCAAAAGGCTTTCTAATATTGTATAAAATTTTCTCAAAGTATATGTGCACGATTAAAAACTCCGCTTTCTACCACGGCACACCGAGTATTCTGTGTACACGCCATTTAATCTCACGCGAAATTCAAATCAGAAATTAAAAAAAAGGTCGCCGGCGCTTGTTTTTGCTTGCTGCTTTACCGTCCGTGAAAATTATGACCGACAATCATACAAGAAAGTTTTTTTCTCTAATAGATAAAAACCACTGCGCATATAGATATTTGAATTCAATGCTATACACACCAGTGCTTTCGGCGAAAGTTCCAAGTGCAAAAGATATAAATAAGAACGCGTGAAATCTCGTCTTAAGCAGCGGCTCAGTCGGTAAAGCAAACGCGTCGGTAAACAAGTAAAATAAAATCCAATATAGCTTTGACATAATAAGTTCCTTATCCACCAGTGCAATCGCAAGACCCCGTTTCTATACAAAGAAGAAACACCAGTCCCAGTAATCGAGTCCGTTCAGAGGACCCAACTCGCAAAAAGGCTGCGCGATTCATCCCTGATGGCCCCCTTATGATGGCGGGAAATTCAAAAATCCATATAGCGACCATGAGCTCGCCGTGGCTAATCATCTTACTGGAACTCGTCGTCGCTGCTCAACAGCATCGTCTTCTCGTTGTAGTTCTGGGATATGGTAGCGACGCGTTGATTCGGGACGTTACGTCGCTGGGGCGGAGGCACCGGCATGTTCTGCGGGTCCTCCGGGTCGAAGCTCGACACCCGCATACCCCGCTGACTCTTGGCACCGCCTCCTACAGAGAGGACCCAGTTTACATACGCTTTTGTTTCACGCGGAAATAATGGCAGGCTTTTATCTTTTTATTTTGCAGCTGAGTTTCGTATTCTGACGGATGTACTGGTATATATGTATATGATATTCCGGCGGTCGAGAATAGAATTGTCGCGGCTCGTTAGCGGATGCGCTCGGGCGCTATTAATAATTTGAGAAAATGTTATTTTTCGGAGAGCCGACGTGACGTAAGTGAGTGGCGCCGAGTTTGGTGAGACTTGCGTTCCTTTTTTTTCAATTAGGAAATTTAATTGAGTTCTACAACGATTCTTTTTACGAAACTTGAAATATTCATATACTAATATAGTTTGAAGCGATAAAGCCGAATTAAATATGCACAGAATAGATTTTGGAAACAATAACACTTTTCATTTTGAGAAATACCAGAACATCTGAAATAATGTAATTATTTAGAATACGAAACATATCGTTATGGCAACAAAAATACGATGTAACAATGTGAATTCTGTTTTTAATTTAAAACTCAGTCTTTTTTATTAGCGTTTCTATGCCAAATAAATAAACAAAAAAATAATAATAATATTAAAATAAACGTCACCACAAATAACGCAACACAATTAGCAACATCACATCGTTACACTATACTCAAGTAGCCCGAGGAGGTACACAATAGGCTATGTGCTCTCCACAAGGTTCAGACCAAGCAAGTAGTCTCGGTCACGTATTAATCGGCTGCGGCCTCGCGAACGCGTTCATACTTTATCGCGTGCGATAAAGCGACGCTCGATTTGATCGATCGGCCAACGCGACACTGTTCTTTCTCTCTCACACGTGTACAGGGATGGATGTTTATCTCAAGAGCGCGCGCACAATTTTTTTCGCTCCCTCGCGCCGTTTAGACAATGGCTTGTCTGCCTCGCTTCTCTCGTATTTTTTTTATCGCGTACGTGTAGATAGGAGTGATGAGGAGGAGAGTTTATGCGTGGCGATTTTGACGGTCGTGAATTTTCGTGGGTCGTGCGGCTGGTTGGACGAGGAGGTTGTAATTTTTTTTTGTATGGACGTCAGTGTCACGTTGGCCGAATCGATAATCGAATCTCAAAATACGCCTGCGATTATTGGGAAGAAGTGCTTTGAAAATCTTTGCGTTGATTATTCGAATTGAAGCCAAAAATAGCTCTGCCGTCCTTGTTATACATTGTATAATTATATAATAGTCAAACACCGTGCAATATTATTAGTGATGATTTTGTAGTGCCAACAATAACTGTATGTTGTTTCTTTGTATAATCAACCCATTCGTGTCATGATTTACGTCTATACAATTTACATCCATCAATTAAGCAAATGTTGCATTGTACGCACTGTTAGCATTGCAAATTGAATTCGTTCTCGAATTAAATTAATCTAAAGTAATTATGCAGCCAGATTCATTAATGAAAATGCGTATCAAAGTTTTTTTTTATTTTTGATCAATTCAAACCAAAAATGCAGAACAAAAGTCAATTTCAGAGACAAATGGGTTAATATAACTCTATACCCTTGCGTGTATCAGCACACCATTATTATTATTATTATTAATTATTATCGTAATTTTGCTGTATGTAGAATATACATATGCGCGACTTTACAAAGCACTGCTTCAGCGCCCTTTACGTGTCTACATAATACCTCAATTCAAAATAGAAAAATACAGCGTTATAACAGAGGCAAAAAAAATATATATACGGAATCACATACGTAGCAGGTATAATATAACGCCAAAAATATCATATAAAATATAGAAGTAAATAATGAATGAATGAATGATGATCACGCGCTCGCGCATTTTGCATTCCGGGCATTTCATGCAAACGCAAAGACCAAATGCTTGAAATTTTCTTGTTTTACTAGAAACTTTTCTATTCGAAATTTGACGAAGTATTAGTAGAACAAACATCTTTACTACTCGTGTAACAAAGAGATAAGTTTTTATCGTTAGAAGTGATTCATTATTGTCAGTGATAAAGCATCTCGAATTTTCTACAATCATAATACTGCGTTTCAAGTTATATATCACGAAGTGACTTTCGTGCAAAAGTTAGTGCAACAGTGAAAAAACTGTTGGTTGCATTTCAAAGTTTACGTATACTGTAAAATGCAATCGTGTATATACGTATGCATTTAATGAACCACAAAAAGTAGACTGCGTGTATATTTATATAACTCGCGCACGAGTAGCAGCCAGAAAAGCAAGAAAATTTCATTGAATTAGCATTAAAAACGGTTGCGTCAATATTTTTCTCCGAACGAGCGTGGGAAAAGGCTGTAGGGAGAGAAATCATAAAGTCAAGCTGGGAATATTTATATCGTGCAGGAGACATTGACCTAAAATATATCCTGGTACAATTTTCGCACAATAACATTCGAAGGACTCATAATAGTTTTCTTATTTTTTTTTAAATTGTAATCGCACTGCATGCCAAGTTATTAGGTAACACTTAAATATAGAAATACATAATTAAGGAAATAAGTGATGAAATTTGTAATGAGTGTTTTTAGGTATAGAGACTAGTTTTGGAAGTATATGTCAATCAATGAAGACTCGAGATTTTGGTTCTGGATTTTATGTATTTTTTTTTTATTTTATTATTTTTTTTTGACACTGAATTAATTTTTAATAGCGTCGTACATTATACACGCGATATTCTGTGCTTTTTTTTCACTCTTATATTCACTTCAATTTATTTTGCAAAAAATTGTTTGTTTTATTATTTATTCACTTAAGTACGTAAATAATGTTATATGTGCTTAGAAACTATGTATATTACACACTAATAAGGCTCGTTAAGGAGAAACTCGTAGTAAAAAATATCTAGGAATCAAATTCGACAGGACTGTATTTTATTTTCAATAAAATACTTGTCTTTTGTTTTGAGACAATCTCTGTATAGAGTATAATCTACTAAAACAATACTGTATTCGTTATGCTACAGCTAATACTATCATATGAGTTATGTTTGTTATTATCGAATAACTTAAGTACTTCAGACAGTTTCTTTGATTTGAGCTATCCATAATAACAGAGTAAATATATAAACGAATCTCAACTATGACATACCATACCACTTAAACATATACAAGAACGTAAAAAAAGAGTAACATGCAAAAACTTCTCAGAGCAAAAGAAAACTCAAATCCCGGACAGAATTTCATTCATGAATAAACTTTACTACGCATCTCCTTCGGAATTACGCGTCGCTAACGACACTTTGTAAATAGTTTGTTTTTTTGTTTTTAAGTAAAATCGTGCCCGACTTTATTCAAAAGCAATAATAAAAACAAAAAAAATCTAATAATCGTTGTTTACCCTGCATGTTTAACAGAGCGAATTTCCTTGGGAAAAAATCTCATTTTTTCGCCATCGATAAGCTTGCGCTCACAACTCTCGAAAATTCGCTACAAATTATATATATAAGTATATTTATATAGTTAAGGCGTCTCGTCGTCGAAGTCAAAGTCGCGCACAACGGCTGCAAGGAAAGTCTCATTTTTCATGAATGTGTACTTTTCTCGTATCATTTCTTTCGCTCGTTTGCGTCTGTCTCTTTGAGTTAGGCTTTTTCTGTTTGTTTGTGTTCTAGTTTTGTTTTAATTTTTTTTTCGCTCCTCGACAACGTCCACAGAGGCGTCCCGCCGACGTGCGTTGAAAGAAAAATTCGTATTCGAGCAAAAGCGCCCTCGAAAGCGCGCGGCACACTCACAGCTTTTCGTACGGCAAGTTGGTATTGACGTCTGAAAAAAATAGCAAACAAAATGCACCTTCACAGCTGCCGCCCTTCTATGTTTCTTTTTTTCGATTCTATTATCCTCTAGCTTTTTTTAGCCTTATATTATTATGTGATGTAACATTAATTGCTTGATTCTTTAATGTGGTTACTTAAGTGAACGTTTACTTTTGACGTAAAGGGCTTTAGCTGCGTTTGGTTGTTTACCTACTGAGACTGAATGACGTATGGAATGTAATCATGTTAATTTTGCTACCATTAGCTGGTGACAGCAAGGTTTCCCATTCCACCGTTAGAACAAGTTGTTATTGCACTTTTTATGAAAATTAAACTTATAAATGTCAATTTTATAATGCAAGATACTTTTTAAAGAGTTAATAATTTTTTACGATTCATACTTTTTACTACAAAGACTTTATTGTTCTGTATACCTTGAAAGTAATGCTTCTAGCTTTCTTAGCCTATTTTGCAGTGAATTGGAACAAAGCAGTGTTATACAAATTTTACGTTCTATTAAAAAATACGCCAATAGCTTTCACTTTTGCATGTGAAAGTCGTACTGGCATTTTCGAATATAAAGTATTCTCTATGCCCATTTCAACGATTTTTTATAATATTATATTAATCGTATTAATTAAAAATGAGCAATAACCCTAGAAAACAATTTTTTTCAAAAAGTAAGTTACAAAATTTTTAGAATTATACCGAACCCACACGACGCGCAATTAAATGCGCATTACTCGCACGGCTATAAAATTCAAATTTAATTAAGGTTTTCCCCTTAATTAAGTATTTCGAAGAATATTTTAATGAGTCCTTCAATTACGCGTCAAAACTAGGGAAAAAATCTTATATGAAGTACGATCTGACAAAGAAACGTATTCCACTGCATTTACGAAAAAAAATAAATAAATAAATAACAATCCATTCGAAAATTCCTAAGCTTCGAAGAAGAAGCGATATTCCAAGATATGAAATGGTCTTCCCGTTTCGTGACCCGTTACGCCAAAAATAAACGGAACAACACCACACCAGCAGCAACAGCAGTGTTTCTCTTGCTTCGTATATATTATACGTGTGATTTAGCAAAACGAGAAGGAAAAGCGTGGATCGTCTGTATACTATTTCGGATAATATATATAGCGCGATCTTTTTTTTCTTCTCTCTCGATCGTCATCGGTGCGACAGTTCCGTAATAGACGTAATAAACTTTGCGTGTGTCTCATCCGGGTGTAAGTAAAGTGATCAATGAAACTCCCACGTCAATCGTGAATCGGTGATATCAAGGAGTGCGTGTTTTTTTTTTAATAAAGTATTAGTTTATTTACAATGCAAGAAAGCTAACTAGTTATGCAAAAATAAAAAGTGATGATTAGAAAACCAGATTATGCAAATAATTGGAACAAAATTTTAAAAAAAATGTATATATATTTACAACGTGTTCATACAAGTCTCAATGCAGGCTCATTGCGCATGCGACACCGAAAACGAACGTGCTCAATCGTGCGACATGAAAATGAGAAACTAACAAACTTCGTGATGAATAAAAAAATATATCCAAAGCGGGGGTGCTTTTTGTGAATAATAAAAAAAAGTTATAGCGAAAACATAGAAGCTTGCTGTGCACTCGTCAGTTGCAGAATTGTTTTAAAACCTTTTTAATTTTGAAGAAATGAAAAACAAAGTAGAAAATGACGAGAATAAACCGCCGGCGCAGCATAATGGAATTTTTAAACGAAAATAAATGGTCGGTATACGAGTGCATACATTCTACCGACATTTTTATTAAAGCTATTTCGTTGCAATTTTTATCGCAACTCAAGATTTTCCTTATGTTATTTTAATAACATCTGACAACTGAAACAAATTGTATACCGATGATTCCGAACAATTACTCAGATATTGCAAACAATTCTTCTATTAACAAGTGCACATCTTTAATAAAATAAAACTAAAAAATCTATGAAAATCAGAATGTAAAAACTTACCAGAACTATACTGCGTGTACTGCTGGTACTGAGGATGGAAGTTATGGATGGCGTCAGTCATGATGTCCTTTGGATTCATGGTTTCCTGCGAAAACAAATTTATTTTTTTTCTCTCCATCCAATCAACTCAGCCTCACTGTATACATACACACATATTCACTCGCGTCCATTCAAGCGTCTCGTGCGCTTCCAACAGTTACGTAAAAGTTCGCGAGCCGAGAAAATTTACTTGTGCCGGATTAACGAACCTCATGTATGTCTGGCAGCCGAGAGAAAAGGAAGCGTGACGCCTCTCGCGAGCTCGCGTGAAATTTTAATGGCGAAACGAATTACTCGTTTGTTGAATCTAATTTGCATACAACGTCGGGGTATAAGTTATTCTTTATTTATTTAATTTAATTCACGCGAAATAGAACTAATACACTGGGTTTACTAAAGTCGTTTGGACGTTTAACCTCATCGATAAAATTATCGAACGGGTAGACGTATGCAGCAACACTAGTTCTTCGATAAAAGTAGTAATAACTTATTCAACCGCGTTGTTATAGTTTGCATATCGATCAGTCGGCAATGAAATACTTATTTATCACGTACTTGCCGCAGTTAATTCATTATTGACAGCAGTTCTACCTGGCACATAAAGCAATTATACGACCTGCTAATTGTACGGTTTTTATCGAAATAACGATAGCGATAAGGATATCTAGAACGCATATATCTACATGTCGTATATAAACAAAAATTTCTTTCAACGTGAGAATCCGAACTACAATGAAAAGAGTCGCCAAAAAAACAAAGATTTATACTCATCTCCAAGCATAAAAACGTCAAAGTGCAAATCATCGGATCACGCTAACTTCTTTCTCAACTCCACAGAACAAAGCAAAGTCTCTCTACAAAAAATCTCTCTTCACATTCACACAGAGCGCGCCAACAAAAGTCTAATCGTCTTAGCGTCTCGCGGGTCTTTGACACTGGCGCGCGTCCTCACGTGCTCAGAATACCTTGTCGCGCACGTGCTAAAATGGAGGCTCTACCTTGAGACTGCTGCTGATGCTCTGCATGGTGACGCTACGTCCGCGCGAGTCCGTAGTGCAACCTGCAGCGTAGACCTGGTAGGGGAAGGCGTATCGCAGGGCTATCGCCGCAAACAACATCTCGATGCAGATGAGGAAGTTCTGGTAGCCCGCTGACACGGTACCGGCACTCGTCGAGTGGCCCAGGCTGTCGATCACTGGAGAGATGACGTTCGCCTTTTCCAGTACGGCGAGAAGGACTCCTGTGGAGAAAATATAGGATGGTGTTTCGATTTTATCAGAAGTGATTTTACATTATTAAAAAAGATTAACGAAATATCGGTAACTTAAATGTAAAGTCACTTAAAAATCGTAATAACTTAGATAAAACTATTATTAGAATAATTGTGTAAAAGATAAAGTAAAAGGAAGCGGTAATATAAGCTGTTGAATGCGATCTACATATCCGTAAGTAGAAAAAGGCGGATACGATAAGACGCGGTATACTTTTGATACGCCCGCTTTCTATATTATTCAATCAGCTTTAAAGTACTCGCTTTTTTTACTTCAAGTAACGGGATATCATGTGTAGGTTACGAAAGAATTTTTGCAGGCTATCGAAAGTTCAAATTGCCAGAATTTATTTAAACTTGCTTCTGATCGCACGTATATTCCTTAAAATTACGAAAATTAATTGATCAATTAAAATTGACTTTCGTATTTGTAAGGTATAATTATGTCTTATAATGAAACACAACACGATCTTCACTTATGTAGTGAACGTGATGTTATGAATAACTGAAGAGCATGATAAAATAATGAATTAAATTCATCATTTGTGTTTCAGGAAGTTTACGTGTACAGTTTACCAAATTAATTTTATGCAAGATTAAAAATAAAAAATATTTAAATAAAAATTTTTGCTAGTATGTAAACAAGGTAAAACGACGATAATTATTGCAATAAGTTGTTAATAAACAAGTCGTATCAAAATCCCAAACTCACCTTGCCAGAAGGACAAGAAAATGACACTCTTGACAGTGCAAAACTTGAGAACAGGATCAAAGGGCGTGAGTAGGTCCTTAGTGGCGAAGTAGAATAAAAACAGTCCATATAACGCCAGAGTGACGCTAATATTGTAAATGCAGGTTATGTATACGTATCCGCCGTCGGGAGACCAATCGCCGTCCCTATAATGTCCAAACGCTTGCAGAAAAATGATGACAAAGGCCATGAGGGGCTTGACCAAACAGAACTGCAGCGTCGCTTGCTTGCAGAATCTTAGAAAGCCAATAGTGTAGGTCTTTCCAGCCAAGCAGTAGGTTCCGTAGATGCAGCTTGAGCGGATGGGCTTCCCCCGTATCTCAGACATAATGTTACCCTCGCCACCCAAATATTCGTAGCACAGGGAGAGGAAATTGTAGATGACAAATGCCTCGTAACAGTCGCGCACCGTAAAGAAGTACACGTAGTAGCTCTCATTGTTGAAGAACAAGAGGGATATCCAGGAGTAAGTGGCATATATGGGCACTATGAACAGTATCCTAACTATCCATCGCTGCTCTGCAGTGTTTGTGTACCACCTCAGGTGCTGGTATATTTGTTGACAGCTGATGAACAGTGCAGCCCATACAAAGGCACCTGCAATACCTAGAAAGAAATGCATCAAATTTTAAGTTTTTAATTGATTTTACTCCATAATTAGTTTTTGAATACTTAATATCTTGACAATTATGCAAATATATTATTTCAAGAATTGTTCTATAAGAAGATAAATAATTATCAAGAGTTATGTTATCTATGATTACCTTTCGCTGCTTGTGTTTGTAGGAAAATAGGAGTCACTTCCTTGTTGGGATCGTCAACTCTGACATTTGCAGGCATACTTCCCATTGTGGTAGCATTAATTATTGAAGCTGCTGAGGACAGCACATCCATTGGCGATTCGCTACTCATTATTGTTTAATCTGAAATTTCAAGAATAGAATAACATTTGATTAGACCTCGTGTAATGTGCCAAAAATAGCGAGTGATATAACTGGGCTAGAAAGTGAAATTAGTGTAAGCCTGATGACATTGTATGATAATATTTAGAAAGGTGAGGTGAGTTTGTTCTGACTCAAGAGTGTTTGTATAACATGGACTCTTAAGTAACTTGAAAAATGAAGTCATTTTTAAGCTTTCAATTACTTCATTGTGATGTGATATTTCCTTTTTAACGATAATTTTTAGAGATACTGCTTATAATTACTCATTGTGATGTGATATTTCCTTTTTAACAATAATTTTTAGAGATACTGCTTGTGATGGGAAAAACAAACGTAGAAAAGGAAGTGCAATATAGCTACATCAACATAATTCAACTGTAACTACATTAAATGTCTGTTTTGAATTTCTGGAACTTATGCAATTCTGAAAACACAATGCATGCGTAGTCAACAGTTTAGTAACTCCTAATCATTAGGTCTATCTGCAAATCTCACAGAATGTTGCGCTATTAAAAAAATATTCTTAGAATCAAAGGTCACTAGATCAAACAACACTTTTTTGTGAGCAGAAACAAAGCTGCGTGTATGAGAAAAGTGTTATCTGCTATACTTATCTATAAATATTTTCATTTATTGTATCATTTTGCGCAATTAATGTTATATAAAAATGGCAGATAAAAAAGAATTTCCAAGTATTTCTGCTCTGGATACAGTAAGTAATAACAATGAATAGAAATTTCACACAGTAAAGTAAGAGTAAATCCAATTAAACGTTCCCACAATTCTCAAAACAAACACAGCTAGTATGTGAACGTTTTGAAAGGCAAATATACTATCCCAGTCCAAATTTGATGTTTAGGTAATTATTACCTGATCCGTTCATACACTCTCCCAAGCTTTTGTCAATTTCCATACATCAGCATTTCCATTTTCTCGCATAATTAATCACACAGACCATCAGAATGACACAATCTACTTCCGCAAAATCCAAACAAACAAGTGCACAAGCAACATCGAGCACTCTGATAGCAAC
Organism: Cecidostiba fungosa; assembly: GCA_900474305.1. Lineage (NCBI taxonomy): Eukaryota > Metazoa > Arthropoda > Insecta > Hymenoptera > Pteromalidae > Cecidostiba > Cecidostiba fungosa. The sequence continues at coordinate 45,567 of UCOJ01000757.1, forward strand.
CATCTGTTTGCAGATTTCTCCTCAAATGCACATCATCCCCATTCCTTGAAAACAGCTGTCACCCTGCAGTCAAGACCACAAAACACCTGACACTCTACCATATCAACCCTCCCACATCCGAAAGCCCTCTGCACACTGAATTACACTATTCCGTCCGTATAGGCACGCGATATACTGGCCACAAGCAGACAGTAAAAAAACGCTCAATCGCGCAGTGGGCAATCAATATGCAAGTGTGTGCGTGCAAAAACAGTAAGTACTCCGCGATGACGAACCTTCGCCTGTACAGCCATTCATGCGAGCACATCCGTGACGCTTCTTCTCCGCGACTGGTTTTCCTCAGCTATGCAGCCACTATACAGCTCTAGAGAGACGCTCCGCGGAAGGTAAAAGGCGCAAAACGTCACGGAATCCGCTCTCTTTTTACACCGCCATCTCGCTCTCCGCTCGATTATCCTCTCTATACTCTCTCCCGCGGACACGAAAAACTCGCTGTGCCTATATATATACTACACGCTGACTTTTACCCGACGAAAACACTAGTATACTTAAATATATCACACTCCTGCTACCCATATGAGCATTGCGAAAGAGACAGACTCACCTGTCGATCAACTTTCGAATAAACGGCGAAGGTCGGCGCTGACGATAGCGACCTTATTACCTCCTCCTCCTCCTCCTCCTCCTCCGCTGAAGACGACGTCGGCTCTATTTATTATCTCGTCCTCCTGCTCAGCCGACATTGCGCGTACACGGCTGCATTTTATCCCTTCAATATGCCTGAGAATCTTCTTGCTTCTTCTGGATAATATGTAACGCACAGCACTATATCTATATACTGATGCACAAGCACACAGAGACACACGCACCTGCGAGAAGGATTGGATTTGTTAAAGGGACGACGAGAGGACGCGCAGCTATGTTCGCTCGCCGTGGATACACTACTGGAGAGGCAGAGAGGCGCGACGAAACGACGACTGCTGCTTTTGACGTACCTAGTGAGGAGAGAGTTGTCTGTCCTTGTCGCAATAAGAAAGATAGAGAAAGAGAGGAGAGGTCTGTCTGCGCTTCGCGCACGAACGTTGGATAGAGGCTCCCTCTACGAGAGGATAATCGATGTGGATTGTGGAGGTGGTGGTGTCTGGCTGGTGGAAGTGGAAATGGTGAAGGCGCGGGTCGATCTCTGTGTGTGAGTGAGAGGGTCGCGGAATAGCGGAGGGAGCGGAGGTTATGTCAGACTGTCAAGTTACGTGGAATCAGTGACGGTTCTTTTTTAATTCTCAGAATTTTGGTTTTTTTTTTGCAGACAAAAATTATTACGAAAACTTTATAAATATTGTACTTTATAATTTTTCTGGTTTCTACAATTTGTCTATTTTTGTACGATTTTAGATTTTACTATTATTTATACCTACGTTTCCTTCAGTTCCTATACTCGTAAACGTTCTTAATAATAATTTTTGTTTTCTAAGAAACGTAATTGATGTACGTTCGGAAAAAACATTAAAGGTTTTAAAATTGAAAGTTAATTGATGCTCCAAAATTGCTCGTATCAACGAAACTCCGAAACGATTGACCGTCGCGTTACTACCTCATGACGCCACTTGTTTACAATAGACCATATCAACATGTGTGCGCGTTTTTCTATACTAGTGTACATAATGCGCAGCTCACTTTTTTTCAATTCTAGTCTAGTTTCTAGTGTCTATCTAGTTTAGCCATATCAAAACAGCGTTTCCCTTCCCCGACTCTTCTGCTTCTCTGGACAGCTCTCACATATACACATGCATGTATAGTTAATCAACGTAGCAGCGCCTGCGCCCAACAACGCGAAGTCAAAAAAAAAAGATAAAAGCGAATGAAGAAATAAGAAGTGTCCAGCAGTATATTAGTGATTCAACGGTGTTAAATTTCACCGATCAGCGAGGAACGAGACACCACGTGCTGCTACTGTCACCAGTGCACTGCAATGTGAGGAGAGCTGCTTGCAGTCCTTATCAAGCCAGGGAGAAGCCTTATCAACCAGCACGAGAGCTCATTAGCAGCTTCTGAAAAGTTGAGAAATCATGGCACTTGTTTACATCGATGGCAATGATCCATGGTAATGAGTGCAGATGAGATTGTTGTATTCTTTTTTGTGGGCGTTGACTCTGATTGCTTTCCTCTTTTTCAGGCTGCTGGAATACGAGGCCTGCGATAACTTGTTCAGGGAGATTATGGAACAGCTGACGCTGAGGGACAGGGAGCCTAGAACTTCTCAAGCTTTTGCCAGTCTCTCTGCCAATATCAGACTGAGGCTTAAGCAGTACAGCAGCCACATTAGAGAACTCAAGAGCAAAATCAATGAAGCTGTCAAGCAACATACCATGTACGATTGTGTGTTTTATTCTTTGATTTAAGAGACTCTTGGTTAAATACTTTTCATCTTTTGATTAATAACTTTTTGTTGAAGTTATAATCAATGTAGGTAGATTCTGAAAAATGGCAAGATAGTTATGAATTATGAATACATAAATTATCAAAATTTATTAATTATTTGTGAGCAAAACATGCTTTGTCATTCACTTTCTGTAATTTCTGCAGTGTAGCAAACTCACAGAGTCCAAGTTAATTTTCAGCACATCACACTAATTTTTTTTTACAACTGCTTTTCAGAACAGTGGAAGAAGCAGAACGTAGAACAAGACAGGTAGAGCAGCTACAAAGTAAGGATATACAGATCCAGCGACTGTACGAAACGAAAACGAACGACCTGGCGCTGTCTAGAGCGAGGCTACTCGGCCCTACGACGTCTGCATTCGCAGATGGGGGTACCACCAGCTGGGGAATTGACGATGATGAGGACGAGAGACTTATCGACGTTAACGTTACTGTTGAAGATCTTAAGAGTCAGAAGCAACAGTTGCTCCAGGGTAAAAACATTTTTACTTTATTTCTTGAGATTTTAAATGAACGATAAATTTTGTTTTGTAAGATATCTTTTATACAGGAGGCTTCTTATCTTTACAGATCAAGAGCAGGGATTGGAGCAGTTGTCCAAAATAATTTCGAGGCAAAAACAGATTGCGCAAGCTATACACTCTGAAGTGGATAATCATAATGGTAAGACTTTTTTTATTTCTTAATAATTCATAAATTATGCACTTCAACAAAACTTCATTTACTAAGTCAAAAATGTACGTTTTCTACAGAAATAATCGACGATTTAGCAGACCATATAGACAGAACAGATGAACGGCTGATAGACGGAACTCGTCAGGTTCGAACGATCTCTCAGAAAGATAGAATCTGGCCTTACTGGGTTGCCATCATACTACTCTTTATTGTCATTATCGCAGTCGCGCTGGCTTAATAAGTTTTGTATAATAACCTTTACGCGCGTGTATATCTTACGTTGAAAACAAAATTATTCTAATTAAGTTAGGTTTATTGATACGATTACTTTTTGTGCTGCATATTAGTAAAATACTACGTTGTTATCTGTGATGATAGTTTTTCGCGCGTGAAATTTTGTAAATATGGACGTCACTACTAACGATTATATAGTATTTGTTGGTAATAAACTTGTACATCTCTGCTTTACTGTTAGGGATCAATCATAGAAGTATAACAGAGAAAACAATCATGTATGCAATACAATTAGCAATTATTTAACGAGGAACAAGCTGAATCAAGTATTACTAATTCCATCGACTTTGCGAGTTTGTTTTATTCAATCGCAGGTTCGACAAGCGAAACAATAAAATTTTGTAAAAATTTATCATTAAAAAAAATCATAAAACATTATTTTATCAACGTAAGATTTTTATTGGCCTAACACGATTTTAAAACTATTTTGAAAAAGCGATGTATATAAGGGATTCCTTTTGCAAGAATTCAAACACTGATAATACGTATAAGTTTTATATTTACAAAATTATAATCTTACATAAATTAATCGGTGACTTTTAGCGTGTTTACGCACGATAATCTTAACATTTTTCAAGCTGCTTTATCTTCAATTCTCTCTACTGTATCTTCATCGCGAGTATGCAACAACGGGTTCTTACGCGTAAAATATCTTTGCAAATACGAATATATAACTACTATTTCGTCTCTCATTGCTTAATTCTTGTTAAACCCCATCCGTACTAATATAACGAGAAAAAAAACGTATCTGGGGTTTTCCCTGCTGAAAAGATCGCATCGAATCCAAATAAATATTCGACTTGAAATCAATTATAATAAAAAAAATCGTCTACAAATTCAAGTAAATCAATCAAACGTACAGTTATAAATGTACGTTTATTCGAATTCGATCACGACATCTCTCAGACCAGCTTCCATTCAATTGGCTCAGTTGAGTTTCAGGTGCTTAATTAGGGCTTTTAAGCTTGGATCTCTGCCACTAAATCGCCTGAACACTTCGCCCGCTGGCACACTACCGCCCAGGGCCAAGAAGGTGTCTTTGAAACGAACTCCAATCTTGCGCTGATGGTTCGCGTCACCGTGGGACTCCTGAAAGGCGCTGTATACGTCGGCAGCTAACATCTTCGACCACAGGTCACTGAAAGAAAAAATAATAATCGTTCCAGTTATAGATTGCGTTAATTATCAATAATTAGATAAAAATAACAAACCTGTAGTACGCAGCACCAAGATTATCAACGAATATAGCATCCCAAGAACACACGTGCGAGTCTTTTTTGTCTTCAGGGAAAACAAAGTGTTCTTTCCAATTTTTCTTCATAATAGCCTCCCATGGTTTCTTTCTAAAATTTAATTTTATTATTTTAGTATAGATCTTATTAAAAAATAAAAACTAGTTGAGAAGTAATAATCAAAGGCATACACTGAATGCAAATCAAGATCGAATTTACAAAGATATAGCTCTTTGCAGAGATTGAAGCCGGACATGTGTGTGCGCGAATTCCGAATGTTCTCAATGGTTTCGTCATCGAGCGACTCCCCGGTCTCACAATGACTGCTGATACTCTTGAGCACGTCGGGCTCATACACCCAGTGGGCCATCAGATTTTTGCTCGTGCCTGTTGCGTCCCACTCGACGTTGGACAGACCAGCGATCTCCGCCGAATTTACCCTCGTCAATACTTGTTGAAGTACCTGACCAAACTAAGAAGAAACGTGCGGTTATTGACATGGACAAATTTTAAGGGAAGAAAGATTATATTTGGTAAAATCATACTTACGTTCTCAAACAACGCCTGTACACCTTTGAACGTCAACAATGAAGGAATACCGTCCTTCAGTGGTGGCTGAAAGTTGAAGATGAGCGACGTCAACGGCTTGGTACCGTTGATCGTACTTTTATTCCTCATAATCAATACCCATCCAGAGTGTCTGTTTGTCAAGAGCTTCTGGTCACCCCGGGCGTAAGGATCAAAGTAGAAGTTGCCCACCGGCTCACTGTCAGACACGTCGAGGTCATAGACGTCAAAGAAACGAACGTCTTTGTGCCAGACATCGACTTTCTCGCGTTCGGTTATCTCCACGTTAAATAGGTTTTTGGTCAACTTGAAAAGGCCCTCCAAAACCTTGGGTAGGGGGAAATACTCTTTCAGAATTTCCTCGTCATAACTGCAAATTTTGTCGGTAACGTAGATTTTATTTTTCAAGTTTATACACAATTTGGAAAACTCTTACTTGTACAAAGTCCGTTTTTGTTTTCTCGCCCAGTAAGGAACATCCCACTGCTTCAAGATACCCTCAAAACCTCGTTCACGTGCGAAATCTGTCAATTCGTCGATTTCTCTTATTTGATGAGGGAACGCTATAAAAAAAATAAAAAAAAATAGTAGTAGCAGTAGTAGTAGTAATAATGATAATAATAATAATAATAATTTACAACAAATAAGCACAGACATACCGGCATTGCGAAGAGTATCAAGAAACTTGTAAACGTTCTCCAAGCTTCCAGCCATTTTAGTGCACATACTCATTTCTGAGAAGTGTTTGAAACCTAAATCCCTAGCAATTTCGCATCTGTCGTTCGTTATTCCATTGACAAGCGAGCTTGTTTGTACCTCTTGCTCTCCATGCATGGAACACTTCAAAACGTTTGAGAGCCAAATGTTTAACCTTTCCACTGCATCAGGACAGTATTCTGTAATGACAAAAATGGCATTAGCCTATTGAAAGGCGAGAAAGTTTTAGAGTCTTAATAAAACATTCAAAACAACTGACCCATAAAAGTTTGTACAATATGGGGTTTTAGAGTAAAAATCCATGGACCCACTTCATATTGTGCAGGATCAACGGCAACAGTTTTCAAAAATTCATCAGGAAAACCCTTCATTTTCTGTGGATCCGTGATTTTGTGCTTGAATAAATTTGTGACAACTTCAAGTTTTTGTCTGAACTCTTCACTTCTATTGCCAATTTGTCTTATCAGCATTTGGAAGTAATGTCTGTCACTTTCCTCAAGATCCAGGCCATTCAATTTGCCCTCAAGCATATACTTTTGTAAAATACGCTTCTGTTCTTCTGTCAATTTTTTTGTGTCTTCATTTACTTTTTTGCATGCTTCATAAATTATCTTACTGTCATATTTATGAGATATAGCTAACCATGCTCTTTTGTGTATGCTAAGGTAAGAGTTTGTTGGCATCAAAGATTGATTTCCAAAATATAAAACTTTTGAAATACCCCATGTGGTTTGCAAGGGGATTTCTAATTTCTCAATAGGTTCAAAAACATCTTTGAAAATGTTTAAGTTTTCTGATTCTACAATTTATTAAATGATTAGTAATTATGTTCAATTTTAAATCATTTATAAATTAAGTTATTTTTTCAAAATTTAATTAGTTTACCTTCAATATCTTTTTCCACTGCTTTAATTCCTTGTTCGAATTCTACTGTTTGCTTTCCAGTCGCTGCAATGCACCTTTCTATTGACAAGCGATTGAATTCAGGAAGCATAGTTTCTTCTTTTAGCAGTGGATTTTTCTCTGGTAAATCTTCACCAATTTCCGGTAGGCTTTAGACATAAATTAAATTATCAATTACATATTCCTAGATATCTCATGGTTATATTTATTAATTGAAAACTATTTCCCGATGTGAGACCAAAAACATTATATAAAAACTTAAGAAACATTGTCAGCATGAAATAAGTCTAATTTTTCAATGACATGTAATATTAAAAGCGTGATTCTATACTCCAGATGCAGGTCTATCATCTAATCAACATTAATATTTAAAATTATAAATAATTCATGCAAAATAGTAATTGGAACTCAAAAAACACAGATTTCGAATTTAAAAAAAATATAATTCAGCCATACCAGCATCATAACAAATGACTCAATTACATTCTTGTTTTTCATATCAGCTCATGAATCAAGCAACCCAATGAGCATAACAATAATTGTAATCAATCCGTGCCAATTATAAAAAATCGGATTGAATGACGAAAAATTGCGCCTTATGAATCAATATATCCCCATCTTGAACGCAAGGTGCATCGCCCTAACCTCAAAACAGTACTTACAGAACATAGTATCCGCTCTCCTTCCTTCGAGGAGCCTTGAAGAGGCTGCTCCTCATGGAGAAGATTCTCCTGCCGCAAATGAGGGCCGTCATGTTAGTTGAGTTATGTGAGTAGTGAGTTTTTCAACTATTTAAAAACATGTTGAGTCGGGCGTTCGCGGACGGCTCCGCCGCCATGAGAAAAATTCAACCCGGCGGACGGGGCGGAGAGAGATTTTCCCTGCGGAATTGAAAATAGTGACCGTCGCGGTACTCACGCGTTACGACAGTCAGTTCTTTTTTTGCGAGTTTCGTTTTGTTGTCGCTCTTCGTTTTGGCTTGTGTTTTGCGACAAGGTACAGAGCTATTTAGTTTAGTTGTGTCTTCTATGATGAATTTTACCTCCTACATGGGGGAGAATTAGTATTGATCATGTATAATGCATGATTGAAGAGAAGGTATGATTTTACAATTATTTGTTTGGCCAAATAATATACCTTTTGCGAGAAATTTTTGTTGATATTTTACCTTTTGGATTAATATTTATTGTTTATTTTTACTCCTTTTTTTACATACTTGTAAAAGCTATGATAATTTCTATGATACTTACACTTTTCTAAATGACTATAATTAATCAAAGCATCAAGGCAATTGTGCCGTACACATATTCATTAATGTTTGTGATTTTTACAGATAGTTCCTTAACGTATGGCTCAAGAATATTAAGTTCACAATGAAGGGATTATTTGAAGAATGTCTAAAGTCATAAGATAAAAGTTAAATCAACAGGTATAAATTTACTAAATTTTATTATGAAATGTTTTTTAGTAATAGCAATTATTTTTATGTATCACTTGAATGCAGATGTAACAATGAAAATTATTTGTTTTGTAGAAATGAAATATCTAATCAAAAAGAACAATGACGATCTCAGAGAAAATGGAGCATTTTCACAGTAGAGGACAAGTAGACGTTATTGAAACATGGTTTAGCGATGAAGTCAATTACAAGTATCTTTTTATCTATGAAGACTGTTTCTCCAGATTTATAGTTTTTAAAGCTATGCATACAAACTCTATTCAAGAGACTGCAAGAACATTATTCGATGTGATAACCATGATTGGTGCTCCACTAATCCTGCAAAGTCCAAAAGGAAGGGAATTTGCAAAAGAAGTTATAGTAGAATTGAGATTAATTTGGGATCATCTTGCTATCTTACATGGTGAAACTTTAAAATTGGAAATACCAAGGAGAGACTTTAGAGAACTCATTGACAGTTGGTTGGCTGCAAATCCAACTAAGTCATGGCTGGATGCAATAAAAATTGTCCAGGCATGTGAGAACAGAACATTCGAGCATTTGGATGGTAAAGTTCCATTTGATCTATTATTTAGTTGCAGTCTTAAAGATCCTTTTTGTAATCAGTTAATAGATTTTCAAGCTGAAGAAGATTGGCTGGCTTTCCAGGCTAATAATTTCACTACTAGCGAAGATTTAAACAATGTCTTCCAAAAAAATATTCATAGCAACGAAAACAGTAACCAGAGTACAAAATCAAACTCAACAGTAAAGCTTACAGCTGACAAATCAAAACGAAAAGCTAATACAATTCCAACTTTGGAATGCAACCACTGCAAGCAGAAATTCTTCTTTCCTAGCGCCCTACAACGCCACATGCGTTCGCACACGAACGAGCGACCTTTCAGTTGCCAAATTTGCAAAAAAAGCTTTAAACAACTAGAACATCTAACTCAGCATAGTGTGACCCACATGGACTATCGTTCGAACCACTGTGGACAATGCGACGTGAAATTCGAGTCCCTGGAAGCTTTAAAGCTCCACATTCAGAGTCACCAACAGTCGGTTTCCCACAAGCTCTGTGAATGCGATGTCTGTAAGAGGGTCTTTACTTCCAAATATGCCTTGGAGCGTCATATTGCAAGTCACAGCCACGAGAAGCTGTTTGATTGTAAGGAGTGTGGTAAAAGATTTAAACTAGCTTGGCATCTTAAAAACCATATGCTGAGTGTGCATAGCGAAGAAAAGAAGTTTATTTGCACTATTTGTGAGAAGAAATTTAGTCGAGCTTATTCGCTGAGGAAGCACATCATGTTTGTACATGATGGAGAGAAGCCCTATAAGTGTGATATTTGTGGAGTTACATTTTCTCAGAAAATCAGTTTGGATGGACACATCAAAACGCATAAGAATGTACAGCCTCATTCTTGTAACATATGTGGCAAAAGGTAACTTTGATAAAGTAATTCAGAATCGTTTATTATGATTATTTTGATAAATCAATTTTAATTAAACTAAATTAGATGATAAAAATAATGCAATATAATTGCTTTATTTTAATTGGTCCATAAGTAAGATTGATTTCTAAGTAAACTCTGCTTAAATTAATTAATGAAATTCTTTTAGATATCCCCTGGCCGACATCTTACGTCGCCACATCTCAGAAGTGCACAAGCAGGGCTGCACTTACCAGTGTGAGATTTGCATGAAGATGTTCAAGTCACCAGCTCGTCTTTCTGGTCACAAAAAAGTGCACAATGTCGAGCGACCTTTTCAGTGTCGCCTTTGCACCAAGAGTTTCAAGCACAAACAGGTCCTTAAATCCCACATGGTCATTCACACCAATGTCCGGCCTTTTGAGTGCGACATTTGTCAAGCCACGTTCGTCAGCAAGACGAGCCTGCAGATTCACATAAAAGCTGCGCACATAAACGATTTTCTATGTGTGCAAAATTTGTGATCAAAAGTTCAAACAGATTGGTCACATCAATAGGCACTTTGTTATGCACAGTAATCCCATGCTCTACCAGTGCAACGTTTGCGAGAGAAAATGCCACAAGTTGGATAATTTGAAGAAGCATATGCGGGTGCACGAGAGGAATGGGGTAAAGAAAGAGCTTTTTTAAGGTGATGAGGAGTCTAAGAATTTAGGATCTTTTGAATATAATGATGCTGTACATACAAAAGCTTTAATAAGCCATTTAAACGAGTTTTTATATTTTGTAAACTGGTTTGTACTTTAAAATTTATGTAACACATAGTGAATAAATACATACGATTGTATTTGTATAAGTATTTATTTTTCAATTGAAAAAATATATTTGTTTTTACAATGGTAGTTATAACAAAATAGAAGTACATTTTTATCGCTTTTCCACGATTTTCATGATTTTTGTTTAGTCTGGATACATTATTATATGTTTATAAAAATATATCGATCACACCTCACGTTGATTGTCGATTTTGCATTTTGAAAGGCACAAATATTACTCTCTACACGTGTATAACAAATTATACAAATTTTCTGGACGATTTGTACCTACGAACTTTTTAAAACAAGAAGTCATTGCAAGAGAAGTTATATATTATCTAAAAATGTATATCCTGTTATAATTCATTTAATTAGGTATACAAGTACTTTACTACCATCTTTGCAGAGTACAAAGATATGTATAAAATATTTCATAATGACTTCTCTACTGTCTATAAAGAATCTAATCATATTCAAAATTTTCTAATAATCTGTACATTGCTAATCTTAATTTAAGGAGTATTTATAGTCATAAGTAAATCTAAAAAAATCTCAACTATACATTTCATTTACAGGGCAATAAAACGAATCTAAGGCAAAGTTAGTTTTAACATTAACCCACAAAAACATTATTGACATTATTAAATATTGCATATTAGGTATTTAAAGTCTCTGTTAAGTCTTTTTTCTTCATAAAAATCAGTACATTTACCTTTTGTTATGAATACAAGCTCGTTTATCAAATATTGCACTATAAAAAAAGTAATTACTTCATCTAAATACATATATAAAGATTTGTGTATGGCATCTTTTTGAGCATTTATAGTTGAAAAGTAATATTAAACATCTAATTTAATTTTGCTTTAAGTATGTAAAGATCACTTGAAAACTGAATTTTCCTAATTAAAAGTACATGCAGCCTTACTCTTACTATATTCAATTTTCGAATTCAAAATATTTTCTTCTATAGTAGCTCCACAAAAATATTCAATGATATTTGTAAATATTAAAAACTACTGAAATCGTCCACGATTCCATATTATATTTTCCGCTTAATATGCAATCGTTCATTTAAATTGTCTTTAATAAGTCAATTGCTAAAATCAAACATTTTTGTGCAGGACACTATTTTCAGACAAACGATCAAAATGTTAAAAAACTTAGTTTTCAAGTTTTTTCTGATCATATATTTTCTAAGAAATATAAAGAGTTCCTTTTTCTACGACACTGAACTAATTGCATTGTGCGGCGAACCCATGCGAGTCAGAACATTGTCAAGCCATTGAAGCGGCCCATTGAGATGCATCTCGATCCAACAAGGTGTCGAGGTGACATCTTGTCGGTGGTACTCTGCACCCCATCCTTTGACGAAGGACATTCTGAAAACAGAAGTAATCGAGCATTAATTTAAGAAAATTATTGTGGTTAATTAATCAAACAAGAAAATTTAATTGACATCTCATATATACCTTATCGTGCACATCTTTGTCAGTTCGAAAACCGCCTCAAATCCGTGATTGACGCTCTGGGCGAGCAAATCAGCAAACAGTTGGTTATCAAAGATCTTTAAGGAGCATGTAGGTGGTATCTTAATCACAGTACTTTGATGGAATCCTCTCTGAGTATTGCAATTTCTCGACTGAACAAATATCGCAGAATCTGAGTTACACTCGGCGAACAAAGCTCCGCCGACGTAGTGCAGTTGCACACCCTTGCCTATGTGTCTTCTCGTGTTCTCTATCGTGGAATTGCGGTTGACGTTGGACAGCTGTCCCAAGCAGAATCTGGCAGAGTTGTTGCGCGGGTCTGTGAAACCGTCAACTATCACCGAAGGCGACTGACAGTGGAATACTTCGCCCACTCGGCTGTTCAGCTCGTAGTAAGCTATGGAAGCCCAGTAACGAGGCTCGTGATAAGGAACCGGTGCTACGTCCTGTGTGTTGCTTATATCCATGGCCATCATAGAGTTGGGAGATGGAGAGTGTACGTATTGGGATCCATCCTCTGATGGAGAATAGGCAGGAGGAGGTGTTTCTGACAGGCCATTGTTGGTTCCATAGGGATTGTGATTGTTAGCTGCGTTAATGGGGCTTGACACAGAACCATAGGAGGATACTGGGGAGTTGCCACTGCCGTCAATGCTGCCGGTATTGTTGCTCATGCGTCCGGTATTAAAATCATCCGAGTAATAGGACATGTTTTGAGGCATGGTTGATTCACTGTGCTGTGGGAAGGACACTGGTAACCTTCCTGGGGCGAATTCTGAGTGCCTAGGTACCAGGACTGGTGGTAGAACAGGGCTCTCTACTCTTTTGTAATGATATGGGTTTATGCACACCTCCTTTTGTTTAGCAGAAAAGGGGTACTGGCAGATATCTAGAGGTTTCAATTCATGGTGAGACTGCAGGTCTGGCCATCTCCAGACTCGACAGTAAATCACATGGGGCAGACCCTTGCGGTGAGAAACTTGTAGCCTTCCATCAAGACTTCTTGGTATGGTGATGCATTTGCTGGGAGTTCCCGGATTACTCACTGCCCTTTCAAGTTCTTCAAAGGCACCTTTTTTCTTTTTCAGTTTTTTCACCAAAGATTCAACTGCTTTTTCTGCCCATTTTTCATCTTCATCACCCTGCTTCCAACCTGCAATTTTATTTCATAGGTAAGAATGTGTTTATTAAGACAATATACTCTTGAAGTGTATATTTTTAAAAAAGAATCTAAGTTAAGCAACAAAGAAATTCGGAATTTGAAAACAAAGACACTGTCCACTACGTTCTATTTATAAAATTCTATATTAAAATAATTATATTTATATATACATCAGATTAACATTGCTGACACAATAAAAGAAAGCTTTAATTAAGAAACTTGAATATCATGTGAAAGTGACAAACTTTGATATGATATACCATCAAAAATCACGAAAATAAACACAAGCATATATGGCACGACTATTGCACTAGTTAATAAAGTATACAACAAACCTAAAAGTTTCTTGACTGCTGGACTGGTGAAGGAGAATAGATTGTTGAGCGAAGCCATGGGTCCGGATCTGGATGACCTCTCTTCATCTTCCATTTTAGATGCAGGTACTTGTCTAAGCTTGCAACAGCAGTTACCTCGATCGATCCAGTTTTCCTCCCTCAACCTTCTGCAGAGAAAAGTCATGAAGCTTAGAAATGAGGAGAACGCACAACAAAGCAGCCACACTAGGGACAGTTTAATTGGATACTCACTCAGTGGCTGGCTACTCTGAAGATGGAGCTATTTTCAACGAGTCGAGTATATTTCTGGTCAGCTCCTCTTGGTTCAGCGGTCAATAGTCATCACAGGAGAGGGTAACTCTAATCGTACGCAGCCACTGTAAAAAAAAGAACAGATTTTAAATCAACTCCGCACTGCTATTCGTACATAAATTAATTAAATTCAAATTCAGCAATGGTCCCACACACGCACTGGCTTTATAAACCGTTGCATTATATAAATAATGTGCAGCAGTAGCAAGAAGATAAGTCAAACATTTCGAAGCGAGGAAGAGAGAAAGAAAGAGTTATATAGGCATCGATGTGCAGTGATACTTCTAAAAATAGACGGCACACTGCGCGCGCGATGCCGGAGTATCAACGCTCTAAGATGGCGAATTAAGTGTTTTTTCTTTTTATCTTAATGCTAGCGCACACGCGTTTCAATGTCGCCGCGCGCGGCTGCTGCTCTTTTTTTCTCACTTTATAACATGTGCAGCTCTAAAGAGCGCTCGATTGTTTGTTTTCACAGCGAAATAGGCGGTATTATTATTTGCAGATTGATTGCGCGCGTTGATTTTCTTTTTTTTCTTTTTATATAAAGCTCGACTGCAGCGTTGCTTTGATTATTTTTTCGTCGCTCGTTATAAAGAATCCGTTTGCATAAATAATAATAGTCGTTTCTTTTTTGTTTTTGAACTTGTTTGTACGATTTGCGTTAATCTAATATGTATGTACGTACGTTGATTGTAGCAAACAAGGAAAATTCTACTACTGCGAATTTTTAGACAGCCAATGTGCTTGAAACGTTATAATATAACACGAATAAACGAGTGCGTTTAATTTTAAATAGAAATGAAAAAAAAAATATATTAACGTGGAAAAATCGATCGACTATACGATCTTCGAGGAAATACACATCGCATTCCATTACCATCAATTCTCATCTAATTCGAGCCATTGAAAAGGTCAAGTAATGCACCTCACGTATACTTCCTATACAGTCGAACGAAAAAGGATAAATAAGCTGCAGAGACGCACTGATGCACATCACCGCAAACCACAAAATTACTCGAACCCAACGTGTGTCGTCTCCTTTATCTCATACGTATATTATTGTATATGTATATATGTGTACAGACAGACTCGATAAAAGAGTCGTCTCGATATGCCTGATGACTACATAACGACGAGTAGAAGTGCACTAACTGCTGCATATAGCAGCAGAGAAACCGGAGCATGCTGCGTGTAATTGCGAAATGAAAAACACGCGCGGCACGCGCGCGTGCTATGAATCGCGGAGGCGCCGGAGAAATATATATATGTATATATACATGCTATACTGGGTTCGATCTGCTGAACAGATCGGTTAGCTTAGGGTATGAGACGCTCTTGTCGAGGTGAGGACACTGGATAATGGAAGAGGTGAACGTTCTATAGAAGGTTTTAATTTTTTGAGTAAATTACACTGTCCATACTTTTTCAAGTATCTTGGGGAACATAATGAAAAAACGATTTATCAATTTTTGATACCAAAATGCTTGTTTCCGGTATAGCGATTCGTTTTTATTATTCGTGAAAAATACGATCCTCTAAAAATGTTAAATCTGAATAGTTCCTCGTTCACGCGAATAAGCAGTAAATCTATCCTATTAAGCAAAGGCCATTAAAAATGTATAACGGTGCAACAACATTGGCCACTTTTTGATCAAAAGCCTTCTACGAATTCTCAAGCGAACAATGACGATACTTCAAGGCTTCAAGTACCTAAATCTTTTAAACCTGTCTAAGAGCGTATAATCCTCAAGTAATTCCACGTAAAATTTATCAAGTCATCCATGTTCCCATAAATATCAGAGAAAGAGTTGGTAAGAAAAAAAGTATTTCATAAATGCTTTTTCTACAGCGTTTTAGGACAATTGACTCCAAAATGAAATTGATAAATTTCGGACTAAATAATTTTATACTGTAGTAGAAACGTCAATGTTTTTTAAACCCGATTTTCGGTAAATCCAATACTTATTTGCGTTAATTGTGGTACTTTTAAACGTTGACTTGATAAAAAAATATTAATTAATTATTTCAATTCACTAAATACCGGGTTTCAGAACTGAAATAAGTGTAATAATTACGGTAAACCATCCAATGAGGTATAACAAAATAATAAAACCCAGAATATAAAGAAATCTCAAGATACAGTAAACTAACAATACCCGCAATTCATATACTTATATCCAAGCCGCAGCAAAAAAAAAAAAAGCGAAAGCAAGCGCATCCTATCCGGAACTGATGTAGAACCCCCGAAAGCAAGAGTAACCCACTAATATATATAAACGCACCGCTCCCCCATGAAATACGCGGAACTACTCCCGCAGCTCTCTCAAGTACCCTTTCCACCTCAAGAAAGCCAACAGCGGCAGCGCAAAAACAACCTCCTCTCCATCAAGTACCTTGTAATACACACGCGCACACACATTTCCATTTCGCGCAGCGCCTGGCGCCGCCAAGGCCGAGAGAGAAAAGATTCCTGAGGAATGACGCCGCCGCCACACCGCCGGAGAGAGTAGGTATATACTTATATACCTATAATACGTACCGCTCGGAACTTGAATTTACGAGAACTGGTCCCCGGGCGTCATCAACAAAGGTCCTTGAAGATTTTTACAGACCTTCTAGACCGGAGAAAGGCTTCTGTATGTATACCGGGACGATGATTAACTATATCGCGTGTATAATTAACAACAAACACGCATCGGCATCAGCACACGCGATCGCGCGGGAAATTCAAAATTATACTGCGAAAATAGCAGCGATGAGAGAGAAAGAGCACATGCGGCAACGATGAAGTGCGGGCGGCAACTGAGTAGGCAAGTCTCTCTGCTGGATGGCGCCAAACGGACGGGGCCCCCGGAGTGGAGAGGTCCGAGAGGGAGAAAGGGACGAGGCAGCAGCTCCCTCTTCTCCTATATAGTACAAGAGAGAGAAAGAGAGCTAGATATATAAGTACCGCCTCTATTGGCTGCTGTCGATTTTCGGTGCATATACTATATTCCGTGTGCGGAGAGGACCCTTATATTATACTGCGGCCAGGTATGCACACAAGTTCCTAATACCAACGCTCCCTTTTTTTCTACGGAGAGACGGAGGCTGTTTCTTCTTGGGTAAAGGTCAGTGTTATTTATCGGCGAGCGCTGTGAAATCGGGGATAACGAGATGAGGATTCCACGCGACCCGGAGAAGCGGCGCCTTTGTGTCACCTGTATGAGGGAGATATGGGTTAATTATTTACGCTGATTGTTTGATATCGACTGGATAATGAACGGTTTAAAAAAGCATTAATATACCATTCGAGCAGGTATAGTCTTGGTATACAGATAATTGCAGAGATTAGAGCTGCTGCAATTTGCTTTATCGATATTTAACAGATGTCTTATCGCAGATATTGCAAAGTACTGAAAGAATTACAGACGTTGCGTAAGGTGATTGAAAGATCGTTGCTTTGTAATTTAATCAAAGACTTCACGGATTTTACGATTTTAAATAGGTATACTACAGGCTTTTTATCTTAGAATAACGTACACTTCCTGAACGAGACCTGTTATTCTGACTTAAAATCCAAACAGCATCTCTTAATGCCTTTTAACATAAAAATAATATTCAAATTAAATTTATTTCTAAAACTTGTAGAGTGGTGGTATATGTACCATTCACTTCTCTGTTAAAAGACTTTAATTAATCAAAACTGAGCCTACTTCTAAAAATCTAAAATAATAAAACTTTGTACAGTTATATGGCAACCATAAAAACTGTCTATACGTAAAAATATACAAATTTCCTCCCAAAAAGCCGCAACCGATCACTATAAAGATCCCCGATAAAATTCAAAAAGCGGAAATCCGCACTTCCTCCCACAATAAATCCACTGTGCACCTTGTTATGCAGTATAATACACACACACCCCGGCGCCTGCTTATCATCGGACGCGCGCGCTGCAGGACACCGGATAGGACATAAGTAAAAGAGACAGCAAAAAAAATGTCGGGAGGAAGCCGAGCATCTGGTGGCCAGAAGCGCCGCAGGGATATTATGGATTTCACGTGCGCGCGCGGAGTGTGGCCAGCGTTTCGTTGCGCAAGGTTGGATTTTTCACGGATAGGATTTATTGCTGGGATACATGGGAAAGGAAGAATTTTGAAGATTGGAGCGATGCGGGGGGTTGTTTTGAAGTACGTTTCGTTTTGTTTTAAAGGAGGATGTTTTTTCTCAAGGAAACTTGATGTTAACTTGCTGTTCATAGATCGTTAAAGATTTTACTCCTTTTTGTTCATTTTTTCTTCGTTTAGGAGTTTATAGTTGTTGTATAAGACTAAGTGCAGTACGCGTGTGTATTGATCATTGATAATAACTATTTTCTCAAATTGAAGTGGTTCGAATCATGAATAATATACGAAACTCTTTCTCATGCCTACAAAGCCATATATGTATATAATATAAACAAAGCACCGCTTTGAGTTAATAATTCGCATAAGTGTATCCTTTTCATTACTCCGATATTATATTGTGTGTAAACAAGACGCTAATGTATAATACTAATACTACCTATACTCTACTGTCACAAGGGAGTCCCAGGCTATCCATCAAAAATACGCCTTATTATAGCTATTATCAATAAATTACTAAATAAAAATAATGATTCTTTTACAGACGCGAAGATCTTTATAATATAAAAATAATATCGAACACACAGAAAAAATCGGAGATATCATCGTTGACCTGTCTCGTAAAACGATAAGAACGAAAAGCCAATAGAAGATAAATGGAGTTTTGTTTGTTTGGTATACCGCTGAGAACGTATCCGGTCCGTCGAAGATCGGCGTAACCTAACCTCAAATCAAATGCCAACGCCAAGTGTATAGTACCTCCAACTTAAAGATAATATGCTTAATGTATCTGATTTACTTGCATAAAATAATAAAAAAAACTCACGTGAACTTGCAGGAAAGTCAATCGATTACTATACGTAGATTGCAAAAACTCAGCCGCCCAACAACACTTTCATTTTCGATGAAACCAACGCCGTTCGACAACTCAGCTACAGAACTATTCACTAGACTCTTCAGGGTGAAGGAACGTTTAGTTGACAATTCGTTGATAAGTATACTGTAGTACTTAGACTCGAAATATTGTTACCAGCGATTATAACGGACGGAGTCGATCTTGTTGTTGTTCAATAAAAATCGGAACATCAGGTGAGGCCAGCCGCGCAGAGGCGATCTCATCTCGGTTTCTGCGTGTGTCTGATGGTTTCTGTTCGACAATGTTGACGCTCCGATTCCTACTGTTCCTCGAATTCGGAATTCCGGCGCCAAAATTTAAAATGCGCTGCTAACAAAAATATATGTTATAACAACGTTATAATAAGTTCTCATATTAACCGTTATTCGAAATGTTCCATTTCTAAGCAATAAACATTCAAACGTCGAGAACAAAATGTATCCTACAACGACAAGATTCGCGACAGATTTCACTTCGTATACTCATCTCCTTCCCATCGGAAAATCTTTTTCCTCATTTTCGGCCCGAATCACCACCCAAATTCCAAGTAAATTTAAATAAGAAAATCGGAAATAAAAAAAAACGGAGCAAAATGTGCGATTTCCTGCCATCATCGGTTCACAAGATCCTGGACGACGTGGAGTTTAGCCTAAGTCTGCCGATACTTCTGGTGATCGCTATGTGCACCATCCATCTCGCATTCAACCATGCGATGTACATTGCGTGCAACGTAAACGAGATAATGCGGAAGAGGTCGGAGAAACGCAAGAAACAGCGCAAGTGCGTCAAGGAGGGCCCCGGAATGATGGAGCGGATCAAAGGTTTGCTTGAAATATATAAATTACCTCCAGTAAATAGTTTGTGAAGTATAGACGAAAAATAGTTTCACGAAAATCTATAATTGAATTGTTTACAATTTTTAAAGTATAAAAATTCTCATTGTTATTATTACAGCGTTTGCTTCGTCGTTGTTCTCTAAATCTAAAAAAATCAGCTGTCCAGAGAAGCCGAGGAAGTGCATCAAGAGTAAACCGACTTGTAAAAGATCTTGTGCAAATGCCGGCGATTTGAAGACAAACGAAGATGACGATTGGGACGATGAAGAAGATGACGATATGGATGATATGATGGACGATTAAAATGTAAATTTTGCTGTACAACTTGTTTTTATAATATATTTATAATATATCAAAATTATGTAAAATCTAGTCAAATATGCTTGGAAGTATTGCCAATTTTGTAATAGTCTTTAACATTTTTTTCACTCGATCGTCACGTTATAAATCTTTTGTTATATTTAATTAATGGTTATAATAATAACAAGTTTTTGAAAGAAATGAAAAATAAATAATCATTGACGTAACATTGAGATAACACGCACCCTTCTATTGTCCAAACTAAAATAGCACCATCCGCATATGCATATAACCAACCAACACAAATTCATTATCCAATTAAAAAAATTATACAAACGCATCATTGTCTTTCACATCCTACCTCTACAAACAAGCAATTTCCAACGTCATCCCGGCTAGTTGATCAGGCTGATCTCCTCCCCCGCATCACTTCACAACTACAGCAAAACACAATAACACTTTATCCAGCGATGACATTGCGGCGACAGGTCGTCGGCGCCTCATCATATAAGTATAGCGTATGTGTGTATTATATATCCAGCTGTTGCGCCGCGCAATGCGCCAACGCGGCTGCGCGGCATACGTGTGCTTGCACACGCACGTAAAAATCGACGAGGAATGTCATCCGGTGGTCCGGTGTGTGGATAGACGCCGGAGAAACTGAAATATCTACTCGTGGGAGAGTCGTCGGAGACACCTCGTCGTCACCCTAACCTCCTCCCTGTCGCCGAAAAAGAAGTTTCGGACGTGTTTTAAAAGGTGCGTATATTAGATTAATTAGGATGTAAACAAAGAAAAGATTGAACTGGAGTTGCTTGTGTGAGAGATGAGAGAAATTGTGGACGTGGTGTATTGTCGCTTGCTCACGGTTATCGATTAATTGATTGT
>UCOJ01000758.1:0-66543 GCA_900474305.1 Cecidostiba fungosa
TATTATTATTATTATATTAATTTTATTATTATTATTGTAAATGATATAATTCTTTTTTTAAAAAACGAATTTGCCCGTTATCAATTGTACATTATCGATAATATATTTTCTATTATTCTTTAATTTTGTCCTGGCAACTATTTATTTCATTCTTGCTATTTTTACTAACAATCGTCCCTTTGCTAACAATTTTACACCCTCAAAATTTACCGAACCAAAATTGATTGTTAAATTCAGCTTTCGTACTTTACACTCGAAAGCTTTAAATTGAACTTGTAATCTACATCATTCTCGATGATGTATTTTAAAATGTAAAAAGAGTCAACTCATTTTATTCATTGCTTCAAAAGAACAAGTTAACGTTTGATAGAAAGTATAAGGACCGTTATATGATCAAAAACAAAAATTTTTCGTTAAAGGTTTGCGTTCGCAGCTTGTGCAAACACGCATAGTTTCGTCTGAGAAATTTTTTGACAAAACCACGCAGACACTTCGTTTGGCATAGCGAACGCACGTCGGTCCTCACATTTTGTCAGCGGCATTTTAACTGTAAAAAGGCGAGAAACGGGTTGTCAAAGAAAACGCAAAAAGATAAGCGGGAGCGCCAACGACTACTCTCTCATACACTTACCGCCGTCGCCGTGGTCGTCTTCGTCGTCGTTAACGCGCATACATCATAAGTACACACAACATACCTCATGCATAAAAAAAAAAGAAACTTTTCTATGTAAATACATTTCGCGTGTCACGTGCGTACCTGCCATTCCGCGCGCGCGAGGGCGGAACCTTGTTGATTTTTTCCAATATGTTTTTTTTCCTCGTTTTGTTCTTCGTCCTGTCTGTCGTCGTCTGGGGAAACATTTTTTTCGGACACGTCGCTGTACGCCAAGCTCGGTCGAGAGCCATTTTTTTCCGAGTATAATAATAATAATAATAAAAACAGATATAAAAGTATGATGAAATGCAAAGTAGCAAACGAATATATAATTATACTACATAGACACGTAAGCGTTGACATGTGCGTTGAACAATATGCGAAAGAGTATAATATAACATGGATGATTTGTGCAGTATGAGGATATGACAGCATCTCTCGCGATATAACGTAACATTGCCTATTGTAGCTTTTCTCTCCGCTAAAGGAGCCTCTCACGCCGATAAATATATATATAGGGTGACACATATATACATCAATACATATACACATCCACACGCCCACGTTTACATAAGGACTCTGTAGCGTTAAGAAAACGTAAAACTCTAAGTCTCGTAAATAAAAGGTTATCTCGTTGTTTTGCGTTTTCGGAGTGAAGCGAAAATAATTTCGACGTAGTTCCGCGAGACATTCGCTAAATTGAAACTGCTGACTGTTCAGTTTCCTCGACTTTATTTTGTCGCTCTGAAAACTGTATTAGTACTTCTATAGACAAAAGCATAACTGTATACTCTTGAATTCGTTGCAAAGTATAAGACTTGATTAATCGTACAGTTCGTGTATACTTACGAAGTTAGAAATTTCAAATCGCTAGGCTCGTAAAATTCGACTTAAGATATAGAAAAACAAATTGTATGTACACTCGTGTAAGTTCACTGCAGAATCGCGTTCGTTCAGAGCCCTCCGTGATCGTGACGGATAATCACAATTTTCTCCTCGAGTATTTATTCTCTCCTTTCGCCGTAACGCTGCTGTAGAAAAAAAGAAAATTCTCCGTGCAATAAAGCAGGGACGTCGAATCTCCGTGCTCTGCTAAAATGTGATAGCTAAATTGACGTTCGAGAGAGAGGTATAGGAAGCGCAGTCACCGGTTGCAAAAGAGATCCGTCGATCGAGAGTAAAAAAAAAATAAATAAAAACAGAATTCGGTCGACGAAGCCTTGACTGAGCCCCCCGTTCTCATTAGCCTCCACCGCTGGCCGTTATTAACGATATCTCGCGCATAATGTATACCTCCTTCCCGTCGACGGCAGGTCGCTCTTAATTTGCCCCCAGCTCTTAATAAACACACTCTATCTCTCTCCTTCCACGCATTCTTCGTGTAATTCAGTCGTTCTGCGCGCCCTCGGAGATAGAGCACCGCGATTATAATGCACACATTAAAAGTGTGTGTATGTGTGTATAAAAACAAAATAATGAATATTCATCAAGCCTCAGCGCGCGTACAAATGAGCCTCCTCTCGGCGGGAAATCGTTGTAGGAAGAAGGGGACGCGAGAGAGGAGGTAGGAGAGAGAAAGAATCAATTAGCAAATGAACTGTAAAGAATAAACGCAATTCTATTGACGAACACTGCCAAATGGCGTTATACATTGAGATAAAAAAAAAATAAATTTTTTGACGTCGATTTTTTTCGTTCGACTCTCTTGTATTTTGGGGGACGCGATATACACGTATACAATCCTCGTGATGCCGATGACAAAAAAATAAATAAATGATAAAGACAAAAAAAAAATATGTGAACACGATTTTTAATGTGAAATAGACAACGCGCGAATCACGCCGCGAAGATCTTGAGCGTGATGATTATAAGGGCACGCGCGCGATTGTAATTTTCAAGATACTGCCAAGCGTAGAGGTCGACTCTTCGTCTATACTGTATTATTTTCCCTCTTTTTCTAACGAAATACAGAAAAAAAATAAACGAGTAATAAAACAAAAAAAAAGCTGTTGGGAATCGAGGAAAACGAACCCGAACAAAAATACTCCGTCAGTTCTATCACGCGGACACCCCCGCAATCGCGCCTCTTTTCATGGTCTTCGCTGTAATACTGTCATTAAAATCGCGTTATACACATACTTACACGGTGATATGTAATTTCTCCGATAGTCAGCAGCATCAGCAGCCAACGTAGTTAACGACTAAGTCTATTCTACTCTATAGAGCTGGCAGTCGCGCAGCGCAAATGACCTGCCGTCATCGGTTGTACCGCTTTGTTTTCGCTGTACTATGCACCCCCTTTCCTCGGTATATAAACGAAAATTAGGTTCGAGACGCGTTGCATATTGTGTATTAAGGCCACTTTTCGCCTAATACACATGTACCATACGTGAAGGGCGAACAGAGAAACACGAACATAACACAAACACACAGACACATACACACACACATACAAAAGTGCATAACCCTCTCGTGTATATAAACGTATATTATGATTATTATTAATATTATTGTTATCATGAGTACGTCATTATTATTATTATAAAATATTATTAATAATTAATTAAATTACAATTAATTATATACGCGGCCGCGATGATCTATTCACGATCCGGCGGATAAAAAGAAGCACGTAGCGTGTCTGTACATTATACCCTTATTAAAATTTCGAACGTGCGTGCATAAGAGTGTGAGTTTCGAAATTAAGCGACTGACTGCGCGAGGAGTTTCGATTTTTCTGTTCTCCTTTTTCGTTTCGAGGCGCGAGAACAATCGATCGAACGTGTATGTGTGTTCATTAAAAAGTATAGGCAAGTGTAGTACAATTACTTTCTTTAAGAAAAGTTTAGGATCAAGCGAATGGACATAAATTGCCGGGATTTATGATTGGTGCTTTGGAATAAATTAGACTGAATCTTATTGTTGTACCTTTTAAAAAGAAATTTTGCGCGAGTAGACAAATTTAAGGACTAGGTAAATTGTGTGAAAACTAGACAATTGGCATTATTATTATATTAATATTATTATTGTCGTTTGAACGGAGTTTTTAACTCGCGCTCATCTTAGGCACAATATTTATGTAGACGCTCCCAATTGTATTGAATAGTTATCTCGCTTGCGTGAGCCTTTTACGCATCGATATGCTTTTTTCTCGACGACAAAAATGGACTGTAACGATTGCATGGCAATAATAACAAGTATTTTCTTTCTTCTCTTCTTTTTTATTTTAATTTTTTTTTTACGATGAACATTATTGTATACTGCCACTGGAAAGAGCGTTGATTTCCACTTCTTTTTTAGCGAGATATCCGTTCTCTGTATAATCATTTTACGTTCGTATACTTTTCGCGAATCATTGCAATTTTATGAATGCATGCGAATGAAGCAACTTCGTTTTTTATAAGTTAAATCTATGTTACCTTTCTTTTTTATAACGATTCTAATAAAAACTTCTTATTAGATGGATTTTTAAGACGAAACACGTATAATTTTAAGCTAAACGCTAAGACGCGCGAGAGTGTTCTTTGTTTCATTGATGATGATGATGTAGTAAACTCATCGTTTGGGATACAGGCAAAAAAGCATTTGCAGAAAAGATGGACGCGCGTTACTTCTTGTAGACAAGTTAATTATGTATGTACGACTATAATCTACGCGAGGAACACGTAGACACACATGCCTATACATTTTAAACTAATCAATCAGAGGAAAAAAGAGTTCGTTTGAGAGAAAGAAAGAACGAGTTGTGAATGGAAAGACAGAGCTGCGCAACGTATTCGCGTCATTATAGACGACGAACCTAAAAAAAACGATAAGACAGACTCTATAATACACCAATATGAAAAAAAAAAATCTTTCGGCGCATTTGTATTTGTACATTACACGCGGCGTCTATTGTAACGCATCCGATCGATAATATAGTTTGAGAGCGTGAGTGAGTGGAAAAGAAAGAAACGATACTTCAACAATATTATATATTCTAACGATTATTAAAAGTGAATAATAATATACACAGTAATTATATAACGAGTTTGAAAGAAGAAGAAGAAGAAAAAAGGTCCTTGCGCGTGAGACGATAGGCGTTGATTTCTTATATTGAGAGAGATATTATGCGAAGCTGCAGCGAGAAGGCACTTTATGTAGAGAAAGACTAGCAAAAGTTAATGAGCAATTTGAAAAAGGAAAAGGAACGAAGTGCACACTGCGAAATGGGACGCCATTGTTTTTCAAATAGCGAGCTATACGTGAAACTCAGTCGCTTCTCTAATTGTCTTATATTATAGTGCATAAACTGCGCGCGTTTTGTTTTTAATAAGAAACTCGGAAGGGTTCACTACCCTTGTTATTTTTTTTTCTTTTACACAAGCATCTCGCGCAGTATTGAACGTATATGATACACACGTTTTATTTCTTGTACATATTATCTTGTTTTAACTTGGAAGGCAATTGGCGGGGCGACAGCGAGAGAGTCAGCAAAGTTTGAATTGCGTTAAAATAGACTGACGACCGAGCGATGCGACGCGTACCGTTTTTTCCTCCCCCGATGATATAATATGTATCACACCGAGATGCACGTGCGTTTTCGCGTTCGCCGAGTCATCGCGTGGCCTCTTTCTTGGACGTCTCTCCCTTCTTTGTGAGAAAAAAAATTAATAATAATAATAATAAATAACGTGTTCCTGCAACTTGTCTGAGCGGACAAAGTGACGGCTCACGATGACTGGGCGAGCGCTACGCCGTGCGCAGAAACGATAGATATTCCCGAAAAGTTTTAAGGAAAAAAAAAATAATTAAGAATGATAATATGCGAAACGGAGAGAAGTGCACGAGACAGCTGATGATGAAAAATAAAATATACGTTTAACGTTTGCCAGTCTACACAAGCACTTGTCAGCGAACTCGATGACGGCCAAAAGACTTTCAATTGTTGAACGGTAGAATATCTTGAAATGGAAAGTATTATTATTTTGATATAACTGTGGATGCATGGACAAATTGCCGCAATTATATACGAAAGGAAAATTGTAAATTTTTAAAGTTGATAGATATTTATTTTGGAAAAACGAAGAAATAAACGGCGAGAAAAAGACTATTGAAAGAGGATATTTAAGCTACTTAACGAAACCTTTGTGGGCGTCGTCGATTTTGCCGGTGCACAGGTTGTATGTACATAATAATATTGATAATATTAATATTAATAATAATAATAATAATAATTATAATAAATGAAAAAAATAATAAACTAAATATCGAGTCGAAGGATACATACAAATGATAAAGCGAGCGAGAGCGTCGAGGTAATTTGAGCGTAAAGAGAGACAGACGACAAAACCATGTAAATAGCGATAGTTTGAGAGAAAGAGAGGAAGCGTGAGCGCGAATGTATGTAAAAGAGAGAGGAGGAGGGAGCCGATAAAAAATATATATATACATAGCGTACAATAAGAAAAAAGACGAGTCTTTTTATTTGCATATAATATAAAGAAACAAAAGAGAGAATACTAACTTGTTCCGCCTCTCGTCGCTGGAATGATTTCGTCAAGAAGCCTAAGCAACCGAAATATCCTTCACGGCGTCGAGTCGCGCAATTAACAAAGAAAAGAAATATATATATATATGATATAGTACGAGAAAGAAATCCTCTCTTTTCCTTCGATTAAGCGAGGAGGCCCTCCTTTTCCTCTTTTTTGCACGTGTCTGTAAATAAAAATGTTGAAAGCAAAGCGAGATAATGAAGAAGCGCATATTATGTAGGTCGAGAACGAAGAAGATGAAGAAGAAGAAGGATACCGGAAATCGTCGCCAGTATATATATAATTAATATATATACCTTACATAATTAAGCACCCAGCATAAAATTGCGTGTGTGTGTTTCATTGGATATCGGTTCGGTTCGATTCTCCCGCTTCTGTTTCTTCTTCCTTCTCTTATATAAATATAATACACACAGTCGACGACGCGATTAGTTACTATAAATTAATAATTGTTATTGCTTATTAATTATTAATTATTATTAATTATTATTGACTATTACTATTATTACCAATTATTATAAACATGATTGTATTATTGTATATTATACCGATCGATTAGTTGTCTCCCGTTGAAACGTGCAATATGTACAAAAAAAAAGACAAAAAAAAATATTGTGAAACACGAGTAATGCGAGTATAAATCTGTGTAAAAGCGATCGCGAATTTTCTGCGGGAGTCGAGTGCCTCAGTCGCGCGATGGATTCTCAAAAGTGGTCCTGATGTGTATGTATACGCGCAAAGTCGGCGTCGACCGAAGCAGGCGACTCCACAGATAGTGTAGACGGGAGAAACGGTGAAAATTGTAAAGGGAAGGAAGTAGGAAGGAGATCGAAAGAGAGTGAGAGCGAGAGAGAGATGTGGGAAGCGAGCCTTCTGTCTGTTGTATAGTACTTTTATTTCCACCTTTTTTTACATAAAAACAAGCAAGATCGGCATGGACCATGCTAATGTATGGATGATATGTTCCAATACTAGAGTAAATCTCTCAACAAACGCATAACATCGGTGTCTCTTTTCATTTATTTTATATTTTATATATATATATCTACCTGCACACTCAATATTCCCAACCCTTGAAATTCTTCTTCTTCTCAACTGCGTCTCCCCTCCCACACCCTCGTGTCCTCGATCATCAAGTCCAGCTGCTGCTCAAGGAGACTCTCGTTCGGTGTTGCATGTATTGTGCAATTTTTTTTTTTAATTTGTTTTTTTTACGACGAAATAAGACAGCGAACATCTAGACGAGAACGAGAGATCGATGGGCGACGGCTCTTTGAGAGCCGCTCGCGCACACCGCGCTGATGCAGGTGTCTCTGTGTATTATGATGTATGTGTGTGTGTGTGTGTGTGTATGTATGTCTGTGATAAAATCATCGGTGGACGCTCCTTTTGGTGCCCGGCGAAGAAATTATGTATATAGATATATTCTTGTGCTGCGCGTGGATGGGTACAAAGCTTCATCTTCCGCCCCGATTCTCCTGTTTGATTTAATTATTTGTTCAATTCTCTTCTTCTTCTCTGCTTTATATTCTCTTGGCGAATAAGAAAGTTGTATTAGCTTCTTCTTTGGCACGTCTTGGAAATTCCCGGACGAGGCTTGATGAGAAAGTAGCAGCAGCCTGCACTACCTGCAATATATATTTCATGATTTCCCGCCAATTAGCCAGCTCTTTCGAATAGAAAGAAAATTTTTAACCCGACTAACCAGACGTTGCACTTGCGCGTCGGGTTCATGGGCGAGCCCTTGGGACAGTTGTAGGCCCTGGCAAAGTCCTCGCTGTTGGACAGCGGTCCGAGTACCCGAACGGGTCCCGGCGAATGGACACTACTTCGTATCTTGGTCAGCGCGTCCTCCGGACGCATCGAGCCGCACCAGATTTGCGCGTAGTTGAGGAAAAACAGCTGGTCGTGCGTCAGATTGACGCCGGGCAGAAGCGGCTCTTCGCCGTGCGTTGCTACCCACTTTTTGTATGCCTGTTGTGTATTGACGTGCGTCAAAGCATTGTCGATAATTTTTTTTTTCTCGATCGATATAGATATGTATTTCTCACCCTAAACGACTGTTTGAGCCCGCCGTTGTCGGCGATATTCTCGCCCTGAGTCATGCGTCCGTTGACGTACTGGTCGACCTCCTGTACTTTGTACCTCGAGTACTGGTCGACGATGCACTGGGCCTGTTCGCGAAACGCTCGGATCGTCGCGTTGTTCCACCACTGCATCATGTTGCCGTCCTTGTCGAATTGCCGGCCTTTGTCGTCGAAGCCGTGGGTTATTTCGTGGCCTATTACGACACCGATGCCGCCGTAGTTCAGAGACTTCGGGAAGTGCTGCGAGTAGAACAGCGGCTGCAGAATACCCGCCGGAAAGACTGTCGACAGAATTTTATTTGCGTTAAGCTTTCGGAGAGCGGTGCAGAGCTTGATATATTAAAATTTTACGTGCGTCTCGCGAGAATTATATAAAAATGCAATGAAATTTTTCTAAACTCAAGCCGCTGTGTCGTCGTTATACGGGGGTTTATACGTTTATGAAACGTATATAAAACTTTATATTACCTTCCGGTCGAACGCTCCTTCGAAAGGATTTTCGTGTTTAGACATAACGCGAAAGCGATAAACGCGTTTCTATAAAGAAATATCTGGAAATAATCCTCGGATAGTATTTCTTTTAACTTGCACTTGTAATATCGCTTACAAATTTTCCCACTACTCTGAATGGTGAATAGAAGCTTTGAAAAAGAAACGCAGAGGTATATAAATCTTGCTTTAAGATTAAAGCAGCTCATCCTCCTGGTTTATATTATTGATGATACCTTTATATACGCTGCACAAAAGCGTTCATCCGCTTGGATTATATACTTAAAAATGCACTACTCGAAAGAGTATTATTTTACTCACCTATGTCATTTTTGTTCGGGTTGTAGAACGCGTTGACAACCGCAGGTTCCGTCGACCATTTGTCTTTGTCCACCGGCTGTCGTAATTTTTGCAAGTTATGGTAAGCGTCGTATTTCAGGACAGCGAAGATGTTCTCGAGAAATCGATCTTCCGTTATGTTGAGCTGTGAAATTTTCAAATAAAAACTAACATACAGCCTGTTATACATAATATAAATTATAAGTACAAATTTACCATTATATACTCATTGGAGAGTTCGACAGGGTCTTTGAGAAATTCCGGATAGCCGATACGCTCGTTCATCGAGTCGGCCTTGTTCTTGGCCACAGCTCTCGTCTCGTCGTCCATCCAGTAATTTTCAGCGAGCAGCTCGTTAAAGGCCTCGCGCAGCGTGTGAATCATCTCGAGCGCGGTTTCCTAGAAAAATGCACAACGCGTGTTATACCTTATATTAACACCTCTCTCTATATAGCTAACCAGTGTGTACGTGTGTGTGTGTACGTTCCCTTTTTTAAAATTCAATCTCCTCAAGGTCTCGCGCGACAACGACGTATATTTATAATCAGCCTATCGAAATAGAAAGGGACATAATGTATGACGTGTTATCCGAGAAAATCGTACTATCGATTGTTGTTGTAAAAACTTTGTTTACGATTCAAATCGTTTCCAGTAGTGCACCAGCCGAAATAGTCAGACGAGCTTTCGTATACGAAGAGGGCGCGTAAAGTTTCTATAGTAATAATAATCGAAAACTACTTCCCGAACGAAAATCGAACTGCACATACACACACACACAGAGTATTAGCCATCAGTTATTGCGGCAAAAGAGCTCGCGAGTATTATATATTGTACGTATAGAAAAGAGGTCGGCTTTGATCGTCGAAGCGTCGCGCCACAGAGAGAAAGTACGCGGAATTCGACGCGATGGGGAAAAGCTACTTCGATTGTATATATATACCTTGCTCTCGTGATTGAAATTCTCCCGTATGAATAGAGCGCCGACAGCCATCCCAAGCTTTTTGTTGGTCCACTCGACGCAACGGGACCAGCGCACCCTCTCGCTCAGGATACCAAGAAGGATCTTTCGAAACTCGATGCGCTTCTGCTGGTAGTCGTCGATCATGTGCGGCATTATCGACATCACTAGTCGCCAGAGGATGTAGTTGTGCAGCGTTCTGTATTTCAGGACCGAAGCTTTATTTTTTTTTTCTGCTTTTGACTCTTTGACAATTAGCAGCTATTTTGGAAGTGTGTATATATACGAGTAGTACAGCTGATTGGTTGCGTATAATCCGATACCGAAATTTACAACGCTGATTATCCGTTACAGGCCGATCGATTCCTTTGATGTATACGTTACACAGGTAATTATCGCAGATTAGTGCGAGCGCGCATAAACCAAATTGATTAATTAATTAATCACTCGAACATCGCAATAAGCGAGGATAATTCTTGGGAAAACGAATCGCATATCGTGTATACGTTACAGGTAATTATAGAACTGGAATTAACTGGCTTCGAATAAATTCATTTGAAACAAGAGAGCAAAAAGTTTGCAGACATTATAATGTATACCTTCTCGGAGTTTTCTGAACAATTTGGCCCATCTGAACAAAGTACGGCATCGCGTAAGCGACGAGAGGCTCCTCGTCGGTGATTGGCGATACGAGAAACTTCTCGAGGTAAATTCGCCAACGCAGTTGAGGCACTTCTCGCTGCAACTCGCGTAGCGTGAGCTTCCTGTAGATCGACGAGGTATCGTGTCGGTCTGCCTCCGGTAGAGAAGCCTGTGGAAATATATAGTTCAAGGCTGTCCTAATTTTTTTTTTTTTTTTAATCGACCTGTGAAAAACAAAAATTTCATTACATTAGCCAGTTCGATTTCCAAGGCGATGACTTTTTCAAACTCCTCCGAGGCGTTCTTCGGATCGGCGCCCAGTAGAACCGCGACGTTGGTCATGTAGCGGTGATAAGCAGCGAGTTGAACTTCGCTGCTCTTCTTCAGATAGTAATCACGACTGGGTAACGCCAGTTGCATCTGGTCAAGCTGTAGCGTGAGTTATGAGTTTTTAACAACTTTTTTTTTTCATCAAACTTATCTCGTCGGCGAATTAGAGTTATATTAAAATCCACACAGCAGCTCTGGACCAAGTTAAAATTTGTTTCGACGCTGCGGAATTCAATTCTTTTTTCTCTCGTCACTCTCAGAACGCGGAAGTGACTGTATTGAATTAGACTACCAAGAGAATTACATAACGAAACGAGTTTCAACTTGGGGAAGACCACTGGTAAAAAAAAGAAGAAGGAAGAG
Organism: Cecidostiba fungosa; assembly: GCA_900474305.1. NCBI lineage: Eukaryota > Metazoa > Arthropoda > Insecta > Hymenoptera > Pteromalidae > Cecidostiba > Cecidostiba fungosa. The sequence goes on from UCOJ01000758.1 coordinate 11,398, forward strand.
ACCGGTAAAGAAAAGCCCTAGTCGACGGCTAAGGTCTTACTTTGCCGGCGCACCTGGAGGATGTTCGTCGAGGAGTTCTTGTCGTCGGGTCCAACCCACTGCTCGAGTAGTACTCCCTCGTTGTACTCGCCCCGCAGCTTACCCAAAAGTTCCTCTATCGGATATGTCGGCTCCTGCCACTTGTCACCTTCCACAGCCGGCCAACCGCCTAGAGAACGTAGTCTCTCCCGCAGTGGCTGGTCTCCGATCTCTCGGATCTTTGCTGCATCACCAAAGGACGAAATATTTTTTACTAGTGCAGTCACTCGTCCCTCTGTATACGTGTTGTAGTATACAATCGATTTTTCACGCGGACCAATAACCAAAGTGACTTTTCGTGTTACGGAGGATTATACGGTTATAAAGGACACGCGCGCGATATCAACGCGATACTCTTGATGGATAAAACTCATTCGGATCGCGATACTGCTGTCGTGTTCTATACACGCTGGGATTTCATGCGTCGCTATATATGATATACGAATATATAAAAAGACTCTCTGCGAATTTCGGTAATGCTTTCATTGTACCCACGGATGTCCATGCAGGACTTGTAGAACAGCTTGGCCTTGAGGGTGGCGTTGCTGTCGTTGAAATCGGGTGGTTCCTCCAGTAGTCCCTTGAGGATGACTTGTAGTTGATCGGCTAGTACCTCGAACGTGGATACCGAACTCCGGTCTTCGGGGATCACGTGCAGTTTGTTCCAGGTGCCACAGGCGTATTGGAAGAAGTCCACGCAAGGCGCTGCTGTCCTGTCCATTGCTGATAGTAGACTCGCCGCTGTGTGTTTTGGGAATTTTAGTTGATTTTGAAAATTTGGATAAAGGTTAAAACGATGCATTAATACACTTACCTGTTCGGACGCATTCTTCTGTTAAGCAAACGTTGGGATCTGCGGAAGGGAAATGAATTGCTTGAATTAGTTTTTACCTACGTATCAATCTTCCCGTAAAGCTTCTTCTATTTATAGGTCTATTATTGATATAGCAATTCGAGGAAATACCCAATTAAGAGAATGAAGCTAATATACCCTGTTGCGGTGTAATCGAATTTACCTTCTATTTATATATACCCCTATACACAGGATATATCCATTCTTATCAGCTTATATTCTATATATATAAAGTTCTGCGCAATCAAGTTTCGGAAAAGCCCGAACTTGTTGGAATGAGTGACGTTTCATTTCTGTTATCGACACGAAATATACTGCGTCCAATATTCCTTTGAGCTATATATGTACATACAAATGTGGATAATCAAACGGGTTTACGTTGACTTTTGCGGACAGCGTTTCTGCTTGAAAATTTAATTTGTGCTTGTCGCGCGTTAAACTTTAAACTGCGTTGCCGATAATAACTGCGAGGACACGTGTTCCGCGAAATTAATTGCAATTAAAACTTTCGAACGAATGGATTATTCTTACTCTTTATTAGCCGGAGATTTGTTAAATTTTTATTGTATCGTTTGGACGCACAATGACACATATTGTATATTTTTTAAGGTATATACCTACGCGTCGAAGCAACAAGATGAAACTTTATTTTGAACGAGGAAAAATAAGAAAAGTTCTGTTATAGTTCGGAGAGTTTAAATCTCCCAGCAAAGTTTTGACTCTTTGTTCGTATATCGTGTTTTACGTAAGTAAAAAACAAAATCCAACTTTCCAAAGAAGATAACGACAAGCTTATTTCGATCGGTGTGAAATCAATAAACTTCAATTCGCATATTCTACTTCTCACAACGGAAAGAGCCGATAGAAAAAAAAAATTGTTATTCCAATTGACGCTTGAAAAAGAAATCGACCAAATTCAAAGTCATCACAGCGCGAACAACAAGTGTCTCGCGCCATCACATATATCCCATTTTCGCGAGCCGATAAAAATCGTCGACTCGTTATAAGCTCGCGCGAAAATAAAGAGCCAGAAAAGCAAATAAAAGAATGTATGTATACACATCCATATAGGAATTGGCAGCATATACGCTGTCATGTCAGTCGCTTGAAGGACAAAGTGCTCTCTCACGAGTGTGTCATGTGCAAGCGCGCAAAATGTTAGTCTCACTCTCTCTCTCTCTCTAGTGGCTGTTATTGAAATGTCCCGTGTGAAAAGCCGCGGCCATTGTTATGATATTCCACAATTATCGTCGTTCGTCTCGTGTCCAGTTTATTGAATTTTTTTCTTCTTTCCTCCTCTTCTTCTGTTTTTCCCTCTCGCGCTCTCTTACATAATTTTCAATATATTTCTCATTATGACACACGTATACCTGCCGAGAGAACTTTAGCGACAGATGCTCTTTTTGCGGATTTCACTCGCCTGCTCGCCTTTGTCGCAAAGAAGTCTGCGGCGTTATTCAATGCATACGATTTTTCTCAGGCGTGCATATATCGAGCTTAAACGTTTTTGCGCAGTATATAGGTATATTCTTATACATTTACATGCGGCATCGGTTTTAAGAGGGTATAACACTGTTATCAGGATTTTGATTTATTTGACATATAGATGGCGCGTAGGAGCTCTTTCATTTCCCTCATCAGTATTTGCGCGGCCAGTTCTATATATGCCTTGTTCAGCCTGTTTGGGCCGCCCATGCTATAGCTGCTATATTACTGTATACCTGACCTTATAGTTTGTCACATAGATATGCTTCTATTTGAAATCTTTTGACTCAAAATTCTTATTATGAGTATACCAAGAAAAAAAAGTAACTTCCTTGTTTGAAAGAAATAATTTCTACTATCAAAAGATAAATACTCAGTAAAACTTTTCGGCTAAAGATTCCCAAGTGAATAGAAAGATACACCAGCTTCTACATTATGGTATCTTCAGAAGGCGGTGTGGTGTCGATATATAATACACTGCTAAACTTCTCTAAGCGAATAAGTTACGGAACTATACTTGACTTCCAACAGCGTTTAGAAGAGGAAAGAACTTTCAAAGATCGAAGATTAACCTGTGGATTTTGACAAGCTATTATAAACTGCCCGCTAGTCCTTCAAAATTTTACGTAACGTCCAAGTTCAAGCGAAATTGCGTGTATATAAGACTTTTGACGAAACTTTGAAACTTCCTCTCTCGATGTTCGTGTTTTACGAAGTGAAAACAAAACGATCGTTCGACAGCTGCAAAACGATCCTTTTCCGACCGACAGAATTTATTGAGCTAACCTACTTAACAGCCTTTGATTCGAGTATAAACATCGAGGCAAAAACTTACGACCACCTCTAAAAACTACACACCGGCTATTGCTTCTTCTGATCTCACTTATTAATAGTTTAACGATGTTGTATCTGCGCTAACTGAATCTATAAGATACGCACAATTCCGAGGAATGAATACCGAATAAATTTCATATTAACTGATCCGGTCTCTCTCTCGGAGATCGCGAAAGAACTCGATAACCTCGGCTCGATTACGTCTTATACGCGTCAAGAGACAGACAGGTAGACACATAATTGCTCACAATTTTTTTTTAACTTTCACCTATATGCGCAAAAATTTCACCGGTGAGTGTAATAATTAACTCGCTAGAGTATGGGCTCTAAAGGAAAAAAAATTCAATTTCCTCTCGCGCGCGCAAAAGTTCAGCTTTGAAGAACAGTTTTTCAAGCTTTTACGCCGTTATTATACTGCATCGAATCATTCTGCACTTTCTGATAAGGATACTCGCGCGCGAAACACTATATAGCTATAATTACGAGAAAGAAAAAAGCGTGTGCGCTTAAAATTGAAATTCAAGACCATAATGGAGAGGCTAATTCGATAACACATTATACTCTCTCTCTCTCTCTCTCTCTCTCTCTCTCTCTCCGAGAGAGAAGAAGCTCCGTAGCAAGTGGAATTGAATTTTATAATATACCGCGCGCACGTGCTTGAAATTTCGAGTAAAAATATAATAACTAAATTAACTAATTGCAAGATAGCTATATAAATTTTCCAACAATAAGACACAGAGGAATTTCAACGTCAAAGCAACATAGCCGTAAAAATCGGCAAAACTCAAGACCCCCCGAAGCTATAGTAGAAGAATGCTCTCTCTCTCGAGTTTGCCCGAGTACATTATATACACGTAGTTCAGCCTGAAGCGTCCTGAATTTCTTGACCGTGTATATAATGCAGTAGCGCTTGTCTTGTCATATCGCACACTAACGCGGCAAACTTCATATATACATACGCGATCGCTGCGGTGGTCCATTTTTCCACCTAGAAACTATATACGCGACAAGTTTAATGAAGCATATCACAATGAGTTTCCCTCATTTTCCAAGTAGCTGCTGCTAGTAGCGCTTTCGCGTAGGTGACTTCGGAAACTTCGTTAATATTGCTTCCTCCCAATCTCGGCGACGCTCCTGCTGCTATATACGACGAGGAGGCAATAACTTTGATAATGCGGGCTATGCATGGCGGCATGAATATTGCCTCGCGCTGATGGAAAATCTTCCTATACCTGCCGTGTGAAATAGCTTTTTCGCGCGGTCTCTCTCCCGAAAATTATTTTATATATACAATATATTCAGCAGCAGGATTTTTCGGAAAAATTTCCACGAGTGTAATTCAAGCTTGAGAATATATATACAGCAGAGTATAGCGAGTGTAATCTTGAGGTAATTCGAATTTATACGGGGTATATACTCGCAAGACTTCTTGTTATTTTACTACTTTAATTTACGGAGAGAGAGAGAGAGGGAGTCCTGATTTTCAGCGCGCAACACAGCGAAAATGTAATAAAGCGAAGTAGAAGTTCGCGAGATATAGTAGGGCGTTATAATTTAATTGACAATCGCTGCGGATTAGACGAGATTTTTCTCTCTTGCCGGTGTAGGTATATAAGTATTTTTTATTTCCCGGCTCTGCAGAATTGATTTTGAAATAATAAAATCGAGAGAAAAATCCACTTACACGGCTCCTGAGTGCACTCCCTCGACATGTTGAGAGTGAAGAGGAGAGTAAAGACGCACATGGTCAGCAGTGCGATCACGAGGATGCTGATGAGCTGCTGTTTACTCGTCGGGCCGCGACGTCGTCTCGTCACCGAGCCAACGCTCGCGAAACTCCCTATGGGCCTTCGGCCGTTTGGCCTCACGACGTTCGTCGTCGTCGAGCCGCTTCGTCCGTAGTTTACCTGGAACGTGAATATTTCAATCTTTTGAGTCGAGTTATTGTTAATTGAGAATTTTTTCACGATTCTGGAAAGTTAATTTATATGTCATATAGGTATATCCTGCAGAGAAAATTGTAGTCCTATAAAACGTTCTATATATACTGCGCGGGTTAATGGCTTAAATTGAATTGGCTGCGGGAAATGTATTACGAACTAAATAGACATCAATTAGAGCGAATAGGACACCGTATAAGCTTTAATGGACGTTTTAGGAACGTTCGCTCCAGAGTGTATTTTGAGTTATAACTCGCTGTAGAGGATATATGTGTATTGACGGTTTATTGACATTTATATAAAGATAATTGAAATTCGATTTTCGAGTATAATACACGAAAACGCAAGCATGAACATAATACGAGGAGATGACTTTTTAAGAATTCATAACTGGAAAAACGCTCCTCACTTTTCACATGCAAATGGGAAGGAAAAGTTCGCTTTAAGTAAACGGCCCTCCTTGGAGCATTAAAATCGCCTCGGGGATGTTAATTTGTGTCGCTCTGGAAACTTTTGCGCTGAAATACGCTCTCGTTCCTGCGTCTTTTCAAAATTCACGTTTCTTCTTTTTTTTTCTCAACGCCTTCTTTTTACCGATAGCAACAAAAAAAAAAAAATACGTACGTCGCATCTCATGAATTAATTTACGAAAAAAAAGAAACACGTTCTTTCGAGAAAACATATCAAACAATACAATGCATTTTATTCTAAATCTCGTTTTCCGCTTTATTAGTCCTCCGAGAGCTTTTCTCTACGAGCATAATATATAAACATACAACACAATCTCCCAAAGTATAGTACCGCAGGTATATAGAACAATTTACATAACACACTCGAGTTTTTTTTTCTCTTTATCTCTACTCCTAATTTACGCGAGCGTGAATACATCAGAGAGACTTTTGACTATTCATCACAAGCCAGTTCTAACCGGTTTCCTCAAACGAAAATCCGAAAAAAAAACGACTACACCTTCTCAGATCGGCGCGCGTGCAAGTAGAACGAGTGCAAGTACAGTCAGTCACGGTTACATATACACACATATATATCTATATACCTGTAGCGAAGCCGGCGCAGCAGTGGCGGGAACGTCCGGACTGTCGGTCATCGGCAGTTCGCCCTGTTCGCTGATGATCGGCGACCTGAGGTACCCGTTGTTTCCCTCCATCGTCTTGGTCATGTCTCTATTGTTTTTACTCTTATCTCTACTGATGCGTGTCCTATACTACCAGCCCCGACGTCCAGCTGATTCGGCGGCGCATAGCCCTCTTATCCGCAAGCTCCGTCGTTTCTCTGTGCTTTATAAACAGAGAACGTGTGAGTGTATTATCTCTAGACTGGCATCATCTCCCTCCGCAGTCGATGCCGTGTATATACAGCCCCTCTATATACAAGAGCAGTAGTAACAGTCTGAAGCAGCAGCACGTGAAAAGTGTAGTGAAAGCTGTGAGCGAGATGTGGGTGTATATTTACAAGCGGTTGAGCGCACTGGACGGCCGGTCTGCGCGAGGCTCGCTGCTCTACTGAGGCCTCCGCGCCGCCGTCGCGTACACTGACTTGGACGGCTCGTGTGTTCTGTATACCGAGAGGGAGAGCAGCGCGCGACGACGTCGACGACGCGCAGAGGGGGATGTTTCCTGGAGGGAGATACGCTATATATACCTTTGCTCATAGCGCACACTGGCTTTGCTCATTTTTCTCTCGATCCTTTTTACACGTAAGAAGATAAGCCGTAATACACGCAGGCGCCGAGTGCATCTCGCTGTAATGTAGCGGGCCATTGTCCGGCCGGCGACGCCGCGCTTTATTTTCTCTCCGTCTCGCTTCTTCTTCCTCTTCCGATCGTCTATATATCTCTCTCTCTCTCTCTCTCTCTCTCTCTCTCTGTGCACACAAACACACTCAACTGACACTGCACGCGATGCAATCGTATAATGTGTATGTCGTTGCTTCTCCCTGTGTGTGTATACTGCTTTTCTCTCGCTGTGAAAGCGTCAGGTCGATAACGCGCACGCGCCCCAAGAGAGAACAGAGCTTGCGGACACACACGCGTCCTTAACGCTTTCTCTATCTATCTTTGATGCCTGTGTGTGTGGGGGGGATGTGTGTGACTACGCCTTCTGGCCAACGGTGGAGGGGTATCTGTGTGCGTTGCCGCGAATTTCGGACGCTTTAAAGGAGAATTTAAATTGCTTGATTCGATTTTCTTTAGTTCTTCAAACGACTGTACTGTTATAGAATTAAAAAGGAAAAGAAACTATAATAGCGATAAGAGACGGTAACTGAAGCTCATATCTAATCGAAATGCAATTCCAGCTGCATCACACAACCCCCAAAACATCACACAAACGAGATCGTTCGTTATACGCAGGAAAGTTCAACCCCCCGCTTCTTCTTCGCCCTTATAGTATAGACTTACTTCATTGACTGCCTCATGCAGACTACAAGAGGTCGACGACCGCTCGATTCTTGTTTCGGAGCATCGTTTTGTACTTCCCCTTCTTGCGTCCAGAAGTACGTCGAAGCTTAAACTTCGTCGGTTGTAAGAGGGTGACATATTGTTTTGAAACTATGGTCATCTGATTTTTGGTCTTACCTCAGTTTGTTATCCTTAAACAATTAGGGCAAGTCGCTGCTATATATAAATTAAAAATACTCAAAATATAAAAAATGTTTTTCTAATTATGACACATGTAATATATACGTGAAAGAGTCTCCTTAATGACAGCTTTCAGTGATAATGTTGATTGATAAACTGAGAAATAAGATCCACTGCGCGAGCATGTAGAATTGGACTGGCCTTTCTCCCACCACTCGAACTTTATCAAGAAGTTGCTTGCTCGCAGCAGCGATAGGTGGCGCATAGGCGCTTTTTCATTTCCCTCGTCACTATTTCCGAGCCCACTGCATATATAGAGGCCTATTATTAGGTCTGTGCTTGAGCCGCTCATGCTATAACTGCATCTCCGTTTTACGATTAACTCTATTTTTCCTTCCTTCTCTTCGCATAGACGTTAATTTCTGTTATAAATCTTTTTTCTTCATATTAGCGGTATTTTCTGCATTTGTAGTTCCTTGTCTGAAGAATCTATTTCATTTTCAGCATCAATGCTGCAAACGTTTGTTATCCCGTCGTTTTAGCCTATACTTACTACTTCAATTTGAAATTTTGCGCGACTGATAAATCTGAATTGAGTATAAAAATAAGCCATTACTATATAAATCGCAAATAAAAAAAATAACTCCAGTCGGATTCCACTTGTAAAAATGGGTTACGCTACGTTTTCATTAATAAATACGTGATTCAAGTATCACACTGCCATAGAAAATCAATTCCGAATAAATGAAAGAATTATTACGAGAAAATTGTTTCCATCTCAGTTTCGCTTATTTGTGTATAATAAACACTTTGACTTCGGGATCTCGAGGCAAAACAAACGAGCGTTCTTTCTTCGTCATTTTCCCCAGATCGATATTATATGGAACGATCGTAGACCCTTTATGCTTCCCCTGCGCATTGCTGTGCCCAACAAGGGTGGCTATTTTCGTTTTATTTTTATACTCCTCTTCTCTCCGTTACTCGTTAACTTCGTGATTGATATATTTTAAATCCAACTGCAATATCTCTTGAGCTATTTATAATTGACTGTAAAAATGTCTCTTGTTGCGGTTTTTAATTAAAATTGCAGCTTATTATGGCTTATGAAAAAGGGAGTGTATCTCGATTTGTAATATTTATACAATACCAAGGAAAATATTTTCAAATTTTTATTATAGGCCTGGAAATGATCTTTTACACTGATTGAAATATCAAGCTGTACCTTACAGTATTGGTTCTAGTCGCGTGATTCTTCGAATGACACCTCGATTGAAAGTAAACACAAGTGTTCACAATTCTGAAACTTTCATAAGTGTCCTATAGTCCGAACTCGCTTATTATGTTGTAAGCTACTTCCAACTTTCATTCATTTTAATAAACAATTTTCTCACAAAAAGCTTTAAGTTCAAACGCAGATCTGCGCGTGTTCTTTTTGTCTCAATAAGCACTCGCCATACATTCGAGCTGTGCACATGACATGAATCGAGAATATACTTATACGAAAGCATGCATACGACACAGTAACAATAAAACAATCTCAGAAAATTCAATTGAACCTCCGTCTACTTTTCCGCCTTTAAAAAATGTAAAAATCTCATTAAACAAAACAAATCGTTCGTACAACGTCGAAAATATTCACTTCTACTATCATCCACACACGAAGGACCGAGATACAAGTAACACTACACTTTATACCACAGAGATAATCACGTTCGCGTCAAAAGATCCCATATGACTAATAGCGCTCGGCTACAGAGCACAGCGCGAACGCGCTCAGTCCCTCTCAAAGTGCCAAACAGTGAACACACACGTCTTAACGTCGGCGTGTCAGACAATGGATCCTTATCTACAAGGTCTCATCGAGGCGCGCAAAGACGCGATCACTTGTCTAAAATCGTCACTAGACAACGTCAACCACATCCTTCAGATCGTCAGTTCGCTCAACAGTCAAATCTCGGCGAGTAGCTTCGTCGAGAGTAGCAACGAGCACATAACAGCAGATAACAATGCTTCGACTTCCTCATCAGCATCGGCGACCGGAGGAATCGGTACCAATCAGTTAACCGGTACGACAATCGGTAACGAGCTTCGACGAGCAGCGATACTCCTGCAGAAGACTGCGTCAGCCGATGGTAGCAGTGCGAGAACGACGGAATTTCAAGGTCGGTCTGTTAGGGAGCGCGGGAGATTATACGAAGCTACTGCGGCAGAGACGTTAGAGAGAGTAGAGGAATCTAGAGATAAGGCGCGAAGGGAACCCGATACTTATCCGGCTAAAGACACGTTCACACCAGTGGATCATATCAAAGTCGAGCCAGATGACGTTGTGGACGTTGACAAGCCTACTGACTCGAACAACAGTATGAGTGATGGTACAGAGGACATAGACAACTTCAGTCTCGACGAACGTATCCAGGCGCTCGTGGATAAGCAGAGACACGAGGATTCTTCTGGTGAGACTTCCAGTCGAAGGTCCACCAGACTTCAGCCTATGGTCCGACTTGAGGTCCTCGATGACGAGGAACTGCAATCTGGATGTAAATCGAAGGCAAAGGTTGGAAGACCTCGTAAGCGAAGAGGCTCCGATGACTTTCTGACGGACGACGAGTACGAGAAGATGAAGGAAAAGAAAAGACAGTACATGCAGAGGAATCGGAGGAGGAAGGAGAGGAAGAGGAAACAGGTTGTGGCCAGAATTATAAGGGATTAGCCATGGCCTTCGAGGATACAAGCAAAGAGACCCACGAGATCTGTGAGCAGAGCAGTCAGTGTCGAGATCAAGGATGAAGTTGTCATTGATGATGATAACGACGATAAGAATCGAGGAGAGAAGTGATGTGTGTGATTTTTGAATCTCGGCGTTTTTTTACAGTAAATTTAAAATTTATTGTATACTCTAATGATGCAATATTCGAATTGTTTTTTATATAAATACGGAAGAAAAATGAAATTACACGTGTATCGATTTGTAAAAAGCGTGGGTAAGCATCGTCAACGACAATTGTAAATAATATTTGACGCTCATTTATAAAAAATAAACTTAATTCGCAACCCATTCACACATTAATCCTATTTATTCATAATCCCGTCACTTTTCACATTTTCCCGCTGGAAAGAAGAAAAGTGTAAAGCAAATTTTCATAAATTCCATTCGCAAGAATACGTGATGATAAAAATGAATAAATCTGACACGCTCTGAAAAATCTTATTACACAGTCGAATGCAGATGAAAGATTAACTCGGGGATGTAACAGAAGCCCATGAGCATCCCGCGGAATAATAATGCGCGACATTCAAAACTCACGCGCCACAGGGACTTGTAAAGTTCGCGCGTGCGGAGCTTTCGCTCTATATAAGGCGGTCACCTTCAAGATTCTGAATACAATATCCCTGGATGAGAAACTTTGATCTCGTGCGTCAACGCACTTGGTGTGTTTTCCTGGAAAAGTCATTTCTTTTGTTGATAACCACCAATCGGAGCATAAATATTGATCAAGTATTGCCTTTCTACACTGGAATTTCCTCAACTGCGAATTTCAGGAATCGTAAGTATGATGATTATTTTCCTGTCCTGCGCAGCTTATCTTGAAAAAATATTACGTTATTCTAGCAGACCTCTTAAATTTGTGGAAATTAAAAGTAGGCTGCTGCCTCTAGCTCGTTCTGAGGAAAAAGTAGATAATCTGTGGAAGATAAGTGTGCGTCGTTCTTTTTTATTACTAGTGCGATATGGTGTTCGTGTATTATGCTGGGCTCGGACTATAAATGTTTATCACTCGCGTAATTTTTTTTCTTTAATGCTGTGAATGTCGTCATTAAAAGGTTTTTTGTTGAAATATGTGAAGCTGGTATGAGAATTGGTTTGGATTACAGTAGTAGCAGCGCAAGAGGTCAGCTAGAAATAGGAAAATAATGTTATTCTGTTAGGCTAAATTGCATTCATTGAATTATTTAAAAATTTAATTTAAAAATTAATTAAAGATCGACGATGTTATAATGATCGACGTAGTGTAAACGAATCAACTATATATTCTAATTTTCTCAAAATTTTGTATTTTAGTTATTAGACTGGGTATTACTGAATGAATTGAAAGTAATAAATATTAAGGATACAGAGGGTAACGTAACAATGAAAAACACTAGAATTTTGTCAATGCATTTTTAATATCTTCAAATATTACAACAGGGGAAGTTAATGTGTACAAGTTTACATAGGCTTTAATACATTTAGGAACATCGTTTCTCGACGCAATTGAAAACTTTATTCTCAAATTCTTTTTCTAAGTTGTTTCTAATCTCATTATACAAGATATTATATGATTGACTTTTTGGTTTATTATACGTCTATGATGTAAGAAAGCATTGCATTTAAAAGCTTCTAAAATACTTGACTTTATTCATTAAATGTACAACCACATCGATATTTAAACCGTGGCATTTTTACTGCAGTCGAGAAACTCCTCAAATTAATTTGCTCCGTTTATAAACTTTAGACGCAGCACTAAAGTGCTGCATTCAATATATAACTAGCATTGTTTTCTGAGAAATCTACAAAAAAAGCACGACAAACATCATAACAACTGTTATGCCTGCTTTATTAATCAATAGTATGTTTCGTCTCAAAAACATTCTTCTTCATCACTATCTTAAACAGCATAAAATTCTTGTGTCAAAGAAAATTTTAAACAATATTCTGTGTGCAAAAGAAAGATAATTTAGAGATGTCAACAAAGTACAAATGATTTATTTTCTGGCATCTGAATTTGATTTTTAATTTTCCTCTTTTCCGTCCGTTCACTAGACGAACGCAGTACAACATAAGTACTCTAAAATTAAATTCAGTCTTTCGTGAACATAATTACTCTCTCACACATTCCTCGTCGCTCACTCTTTCCATGTATAATTTTTCAATTTCGTTTCTATGTACATTTCAGAAATGTGCGTTTTAGCTGCGAACAAAAATTTATACATGTGTATGCCCAAATAATGTAACGGATTTTTGCACAAGGTCTCAAGCTAAGCTAAAATCACAGAAGTATGCCATTCCCATCGCATCTTCTTGCGTCGATCAGTCCAATCGAGCAATGATAAGAAAAAAATGAAAATGACGGGATTCATAAACCACATAATTAATACTTAAATATTCTCTCCATCTCACTCGTTTGATCGAAGTAGAACAATATATATACAACATGTCGTTACGTCTCCAAGAAATGTAAAGACTAAGAATCTACGAGTAGATTCTAACGCCTAACGACTATCACATATTTACAGGATTTAACGATCGTCCTTTCTATACAAAAAAAATGAACAAAAACTATCATCTGTATAATATAAAAAATCTATAATAACATCGCTGAGAAATCCGTACTCGTCGAAGTGCAAAAATTACGCTTAACACGAACGCAAGTATCAACAGGGTAAAAATTCTATGTAATTTCAAAAGCACTTTTTTAAAGCTTTACAATTGACCGATACATACTATTGGAATCGGATACAATATACATGATTTCGTAAAATCCAATGATTTAAAATAAGTATGGAAGAAATTCAAGATTCAAAAAGTGGCTCGCATTGCGCGCGCAGCTAGCGATTCGTTGCTCCATCTACGGGTGGTTGACTATGCGCGGGATATTCGAGCTCCCGGCATCAGGCCACACAATACTTCGTTCGCGCTATTGGGACGGCCATGACGTTCCGAAATAAACTCCTCGAAAAACAATCGTAAATTCGCATGCAACAAAATAGAGCCGAAGCTATACATCTTAAAATTATGATTGGCATAATAAGTCAAACATTGGAATCTACATTTCCGGAGTAACAAATTTCAAAATTTTAAGATAACACAATATTCGCATTTCCAATCCTTCTCCGAGGTGTTCAATCGAAAGCCTCGAACGGTCGTTCTACGCTATTGTAAATTGTCTTCGATTCGAGCACGGCCCTCCTTATTGTTCTCGGGCCGTTAGTAATTCCTAGGCAAGCTCGTGTTTAGTTTTCGATTCGGAGTAGAACTGTGTCGTGTTTTGCATCGAGCTGCTGTTGTTATTTGCGGCCTGCTGGAACTGGTTGGTCAGGATATAGACTACTGCCTCGTAGGTGGCCATCATGATGGCGGTGTTGGGGATCTGTCGAACCAGCTGAGTTGCGAGTCCGCGGTAGAGACCCCGATGACCTTCTTCCTTCCATATTGTATTCGTAGTCTGCCAGAAGCCGGTGTATTTGTTGCCCTCCTCGCGAAGTCGTGTTCGCACCACCTCTGTAAGGGAAATTGAGTTTTTAGTAGAAATTCCAACGTTATTTGGAACCAATGTCATTGTTACATTATCTTTGATTTAAAAAGTGTAGTGGTATTTTTTGGCAATTCTCGTCTTACTAATATAATAATTTATCAATTAAAGAGAAGCAATTCTCACGTGAGCCCCTACTATTTTTTTTACTTCAGAGAAAGAAATTTACCAAGTTTGTGTCACGTCACGTGCATAGTACGTGAAGCTGTGCGAATTTCCGATAAGACGCTTGCGTGACGATACGGCTTATTGCAAAGAATAATAACACGCACAATTAAAGACCGTTTGCCAATATATCGGAGAACACGCCTCTTACCGTCAAAACAGAGTCACATATCGCGTCGCCAATGTCTCGATAATCTACATAATTCCTCAAGTGACTTCGTAACTGTAATGCTAAAAATTTGTTTTCATCGTGGAGAGTTCGCGCGCACCTTTTCGCTCTACTTGTACAAACTGCTCTGGTTTCGTGATAATGGTGATAAAAGCGACTAAAGGTGTGTATAACGACATCGTCAGGAGATAACATCGCATTTCAATAAATCAATCGGTCTTCTACATTCAAAGATTAATTTCTTTTTCTTCTTTCACCCTGTCAACTATAACAAATGTTTGCGATATTCCTCATTATGCATATAAATAGAGAGATCCGCGAAAAATTGTTTTCAAAGAAAGAAAGAAAGTTGAAGATTGTTTTCCACCTCTTTTACTAGGTTTAAGTTAATAAGCATTTTTTATGCGTAATATTATGACGTGATAAAAAACAGTAATTTTTCATTTTCATTTTACTAGATCATAAATCACAGCTACGGGTTGTAAATATAAGAGTAAATTGCAGCGTTAATTTATAGCGATACAGAATCTCTAAACTGCTCAAAGAGATAATACCAGAATGAAACCATTTATCTGGAAATTGCAAAAATTAGTTAACAAGTAACCCACTTAGATAACAAATGCAAGGCTTAGTCGCATGAATTTAATTACAATAAGAACGTTATATTCCGTCGATTAAAAATAATCGATAGATTCATAAAATTTAATGAACGTCGAGGCAAACATTTTATTTCTGGCTAGACGATTGATTATTTTCAATAACAAGACCTCGAGTTTCGGGTTCAATTAACTACATATATCAATAGTAGCAAAAGAGCGAGCGAGCTAATGTCTATACACCTTAAATAAATTCAATTTGCGGAAAGCCCTTGATCAAATCAGAGACACGCAGGCAAAGACGCAAAATCGATAAATTTCTCGCGAACGCGTCCTGACATCAAAATGTCTCTGCGTTTTACCGACGCATTGTGCGCAATGAACGGGTTGCGCAATAAGCGAACGAGGAGCTTTGGACGTCGACCAAAAGGGAAGGTTAGAGAATTGGACTGAATTTAAGAGCCGGCTGTTAGAAATTGGCACGAAGGCGATTGTCCTGAGTGAATTCGGTGCGGCGAGACGCCTATGCGAGAGTGATGGTCTTTTTATACTTCAACTGGGCGGCAACCCGACGCTCTTCTGTGTTTGCGTCCGCCTTTAACGACTTTGTTTGTACATAATTTAATGTTGGTAGTTTTTTAGTGCTCGTAAGTTTACTTAGTTTGCGGTAAAAGAGGTGATTATGGTAATATGACGAGCGCTCGTTATACATGATATACAAGTTCGACTATTCGTATTATTGCTTTGAATGACGTTTAGTTTTTATGTTTCATAAATTTTAGAACGACGTTGCGGCGCTTCACAATAGATATTGATTGAAAGTCGATCAATGAGGCGCAAAAATAATTTTTGCTTCGCTGACAAAGTACTGCATATTGCATGCAATACATCTTATCAAAGTAAAATCAGTAATTCAATGAGCTTGACATTTCATATACGTCCCAGTCGCCCGAGCTTTTTATATCTCGCAGAGCGCCTCGTAAAAGTTTAAACGAAGCCACAGAAGAGCATTCGGTCCTTTAGTGCGAAATATTCATGACTTGGCCCATTTTCAGTTATAACCGCGCAGAAGTCTTTGTTCAGCTTATCGTGAAATCTCGGAATCTTCAATAACATTTTTTCGGCATTGTATACATATATAACTTATAACTAAACTGTAATAGTTATTCTATTTTCCAAGGCTCTCTTTCTTTTTCATTTTTTCAAATAGTATAACGAGACAACGCTCCAATGCTTCTTTTCAACGTGTATATATCGATTTCATGAGATCTAAGCACTAAGCACAGGACATTACCATGCGGATAAGCGATGCAGGATGCGACGGTCTTGGAGAGGGCGCCGGCGGCCATGAACTCGATGAAATCGCGCGATGTTTTGGAATGGTCGTCGGGCGACGGCATTCGCGCGCGATGCGTGATCAACCAGGCCTTGATGGCCTCGTAGATGACGAAGTGCACGACCGTCTCGCTGATGCCGAAATATGATGCGACGATGCCTTTGTAGAAGCCCATGATGCCCTGCGAAAAATATGAAAAAATAGTGAAAATATACTGTATAACTTTAAGAAATTGTTTATTTTTACAGTAAAGATAAGTAAAGGAATGTAGCGCGTTACTTGCTGACTTTAGATTTTCATTCGATTGACGATTCAGTTATTAAATTTTTCTTGACCTCGGGATTAATGATCGATAATAAAACGCTGAACGATCGGAAAAATCGCGTGTCATCAATAACAAAGAAACGTGAATGGAAAGTTATGGAAATCTTTTTTCTTCTCTTATTTTCGATCAAAATCAAATTGAACACAGAGAGATGAGTGAAAGTCACAATTTTGGCGCGAAATTCGTATAAAGATATTCAATCTAAGGTCGATAAGAAACAGATTGTACATCACCGAGCGTTAACTCGCTTCAGACATCTTAATGGAGTCAAATTGACTCCCTGACTCGAAGCAACAGCAGCAGTAGCCTCTGCTTGTCCTACAATGACCGGATAATCCCTCCCCATTGATCTACAAAAATAACTGCCACCATCCGCTTGCTGGTTCTTTGAAAATAATACCCCATTCATACAGGATTTCACTGAAAAAAAATATCCCTACGCGTAAATCTATTTTTAAAAACTATTTTTTTTAATATTATTTTCATACGATTCACCTAAGGTATTTTTACCGCGAGAACAATACCTACAATTTTACAAAAGCGTCTCTAATAACGCGATTCACAATACTTTGCACACCGACTTATCTCTACTCAAAGTCAATCTCGTCAATTTTAATGAGAATCAAATTCCCAGGAGTGCGCGACTTTGCGCATAAACTCGCTTGTTTACTAAGCTCAGTGTTTTCTCGGTTATTTTAAGCCTCAACTTGCTATTTGCAGTTTGCAATTCTTGATTTAGACGCTTCCCGCGGCTTTGTGCCAACGAAATATTCCGACTTCGAAACGGATCGAATAAAAAAACAAGCGCCGAATGAATCAATTAATGCGACGAAGTGTATTTTTTTCCTTTATTCTCCGTTGCGTCGCCGATTAATCTTTTCGGTATCAACGAACTTTTCGTCGTGTTTACCTTCTCGAATGCAAGACATTTGCATAAGTTTTCTAATCCAAGAATAGTAAAACCGGTTTTTACACGATTAAGTTTCGCGCCACCCAAACAATCTCGAGAGACATAGTCACGGATATTATGATTGCGAAATTTCCTGTTTTTCTCGCGTTCCAGAGTCCCTATGTCTGTCCGCAGCAGCTGTCACTTCCTTTTTGTCTATTTATAGAAACGCATATATAATAATAATAACAAGTGTCTTGCTTACCGACTGCTGGTATACCCTTCGGATGCATTCGAGCGCGCTGGTTTGATTCGTGTGGTGATTAAGCTGCAGCCTCGTTTTGACGAACCAAATCGGGTTCGTTGCCGTGCACGAGACGAAGCCTGAAACGATCAAAACAAAGTCTTTCACAATTCATTCGGTTGGGCAATTTCGTGCAGTATCTTAAAAATATATTCTAAGGTATTTTGTTATCGTCGAGATTGTAGAGATAAAAATAAAAATCTAAGAACTTTGATAAGATTTTTTTAAAAGTCGTATTAGATACAGTTTATATGAATGCGATGGAGATCGAGTGTATTGATTATAAGTGCATCGTCGAGAGATAAGAATAGAATGTAATCCGCTGTGTGTCTATTGAGCATGTAAACACAGAGTGATTTCCACACACACATATACTTATATCGCGCACTTGGAACAACTTTTACCGAGTTATTACGTAACGATCGAAAACATAAACATCAGAGAGACACAGCAGTGCATGCACTCTCGCTGTTTATGCTTATTCTAAATATAAACACTCTTGATTTCTATTCAATGGCACATATCAGTGTCTCCTAATGCAACTTTCTTTGGGTGCGACCTTGCATAAGCTTATTTCCTCAGAGAAAAAAAAACTCGCGCTGTGAAAAAGCACTGCTGACCCAGTTTCAAGAAGACCCGGGGCATCGTCCTCTCGCGCGCGGCTCTATATATATATATATGTGACCGTCCGTATATAACAGTTGTAGAAGACAGAGAAAGATAGCGAGGGATTTTGACGTCACGAAGCACATGCTGTCTCTGTGACACATTTGGCCCACTCACGTGTGTATACCTCATAGCAAATTCAATTACTCGCTGTATAAACAATCGCCGGACGGATAGTTGCACAAGAGCGTCTAGACGCGTATATGCAGCTGCTGCTGATGCTCTTTGGCGATTGTCATGAAGGATGGTGTGTATTCGGGCTAACTGCATAATAGTGCTTTAGTCAGTGGAGAGAGTCAACGATTAAATTATACTTGGCAGGTTTGGCCTGAAGGTTGAATTAAAAAAGAGCTTGTTTATAAAGTATCTGTGATTTTCCATTTACGTGCTAAAACTTGAAACGGCAGTAAATCAATACTCGAACAATTACAATAATAATTACGATGATCGCTTTGTATGCAGTGAACTTTGCACAAGTAGTACAAAGGTCAAGCACCTGTAGGTCAAATCTGACACACTGCGCCGTATATTATACTGTTCTAATCGTTTGTTTATCGAAATATCTCAAAGCACGAAAGTTTGCATTGAATAGCTTCGAACCACGAAGAATAAAAATGAATGTCGCGCGTTTTATTTACAATTGGATCCCAAATGTATATTTACACCCAAACGCAATAGTTTCGTGAAATTTCTTCTGCGATGCAGGGGTTGAGTTAGTGGGTCAGACGTGCATCGGGGGGTGGCTCAGTGGCGCCTTGTCGACCGCACTTGGCTCTTAATACGAGACTTCTACGTCATTGTAGTTGTTTATGCTGGGTATTAAAAAATGCTCACCTCGAGAAAAAAGCTCTAATACTCGAGGCTTTTCTTCCATCGGAGACAAGTTTTTAAGCGTATCGACTTTTGGATGTCATCTTTGTCTTACGACAAGAACGAGTTTTAAAATTTTCAATAAAATTGTTGTACAATTTTTCGTTTACTTT
This sequence comes from Cecidostiba fungosa, assembly GCA_900474305.1. Lineage (NCBI taxonomy): Eukaryota > Metazoa > Arthropoda > Insecta > Hymenoptera > Pteromalidae > Cecidostiba > Cecidostiba fungosa. The sequence continues at coordinate 30,907 of UCOJ01000758.1, forward strand.
TGTGAAATTTAAAAATCTTGCTATCTGTTTCTTGAACATTTTGTATTACTATGTATGCTGAACGTTTTGAATTTTTCATGCGCAATAAGCTTCATGCACATAACTCTCGTGTTATACGTAAATATAATTTTTGTTTTTCTCCAGGCAGTTCCAGTATTATTCATATCGCACACGGATCTGTAAGGTAATCCTATACTTTGGATGCAAAGAATTTTCCGCGAGAAATATACTGCGCTTCACAAAATATACACGAACACTTAACATCCGACATGTCAGAGTAAACAAATTATATCAACGAGAACGAATCTACGCATTTATACAGACTACACTCAAAAGTTCATCGAGAGATTATATTTTCCGCTTAGAAAATCAAGAATCGAAAAAAAATCTCCACGATAAAATAGCACAAAAAACGTATTCGAGGTAAAAGTCACGAACCTGTGTGTGCAACTATTTTTAGCTTCAGCCGTGCCGTCAACTTCCTACAAACATACTTTTTTTGTATCTAAGCTATAGACACACACATGCAAGTATGTGTGCACTCATCGGTCGGTCGATTCAAATAAGCCACACACAAGTATCCCGTTTGTCGGTTTTATACGCTGCTTAAGGAAACCGCGCAGTTAGTAGTATCGAATTCGTATATGCTATGCTATATAGCACTTGTTTTCATCGTCGCCAAAGAGTTCGTTGTACGAGTGCACTGCGCAGGTGGTTATATACCTCCAACGACTTTGCGAGAAAAGTTGTTTTCCTTGACAGGCTAATTACGCATATAGAAGCCTTCGCTATTAGGCAAAACAATGCTTCGAGCTATAATGTTTGTATTTTTTTCTTTATACGAGCGCTCGTGGTGGTATATTCAATTGGACTTTGTTTTCCTCGTTCGCACGAGTGTATACAGGCGCCAAAGAGCAGTTCTCGATTGTTTGTGGCGTAAAATAATTTGCATCAAACGAGCGATTCGCGGGGGCTTTAATTTATTGAGACGATCGATCAATCGGCGCGCAAAACTTTCGACGCTTGTTTGTAGCGGGAAAAGTTTCGTTGTTTTGGTTTGCGCATGACGAATCGGTGTAATTTGTAGGAATTTTTGCATGCGTCGATTCCTGCTTGCAAAAATGCTGCTGTAACGTATGTTTCTTTATTTTAAAAATGTTTGAACGCGTTGAAGATATTATATCGACTTATTTTGATAAACTCGGCTATGTGCGTAATTGTAAATCTATAACTTTAGAGCTAAAGTTGATAGACGGTTGGTAAAAAATTGAATATGCCACGATACGATATCTGGTAGAACACTTGCATCTCATGACTATTCAGAAAAGAATGTTCCAGCTTTTGATAGTTTTATCAGTGCTGTCATTCAATGAGTGAGAGGGAAATCAAATTTTTTCGTTTTTTTTTTAATAGAACGAGTTTTAATAAATCAATCTACTTATGATACGATTTTTATATCCAACATAAACAAGCTAGTTATCGTACATAGATTTTCGTTTAATTGTTTGCGAATATTCATAGAAAATTGTATGAACCTCTCATATTTGAAAAATATCTTACAATATTCGAATGATGAAATTGAAACTTGAACATAGCAATGTACTTTACGTCATATCATGAAATAATAATTTTCAACCGCAATTCAATATTCATTATAATCAACTTTCAATTTCCAGTTTACCAAGTCGACAAAAACTCTTTCAAGCCACAGTCCACACTAATATGTCGTAATAAGTACTCGACTTAATAGGAACTCAATGAAAAGCTACTTAAAACCCATAAACCGTCGTGACATTCTCTCAGTTCCGGTCAGTATACAATCAATTCCTCAACCCTCTTTCATTAAGTCGCCAGCAACTGAAACAAAAGAGGCTAACGATAAACACGGGAAGGAAGAGACATCTTGGTTTGCGCAATCGGAGGGAACTCATATAACTATACATTGTCCGTCGTAATAAAGTACATTATGTTACACAGCGTAACGCTCGCCTCAAGTTGAGATAATAACGAGAAGCTTATCTAAGCCGAGGCGCCACGCAATCGGGAGACATAACCAGACTCCCGAATGATCGATCCGATCGATGCATTGAGCGATCGCCACTGCCTGACCGATCAATTCGACACGGCGATAAGAAAGTTTCTGGGGGAAACGAGAGAGAACCGATAATTTGTTTGCAGGGGATTCTTCGTGTGCTTTATCTGTTCGATTAATTGTTCGTGGTATTGTATAGCGGGTTATCAATTTTTTTTTGTCGTTTTTACGCCAATTTATTGATTACGGAATGAATTACATGTTATTTTCAAGAGAACTCTTTAATACTCAAGGACTGCGTTTGATTTGTATAACCAAAAATAAACCTGTTACGTAGGAAGACAAAAAATACTCATTACTTTTTGTGAATATGTTTGTTTTTAAGACAAAAAAAACGCATCTCCTCTCTTCGCAAGCAAGAATAACAAGAATGAAAAAGGAATGCAAACATAATCCTCGCGTTCGTCAGACAATTGCCCGCTACCGAGCGTCGTCATCGCAGTGTAGGTAACCATCGCCGCCGAGAAAAACAACCATCGCGAGAAATCCAATACTCGCGAGTCCAGTAGATGTGCGTCGAAAAGACCGAAACCATATATATATACATCCACAATATTTTGCAGTACAGCATATTACGTATATAGCGAAAAAGCTCGAAGATAAACAAAGAGCGTCGCAGTCTCGAGATCAAGCTCTATATAGACGAAAATTGATTGCTACTGCGCATTGACCTGATTCTATGCCACGGCCGTGCAATGTCGTTCGCTCGCGATTTGTGCTGCGTAAAAAGCTCTGGGAAAGCCTCCCCTGCGGTCTGGGAAAAAAAGATCCTGCGCAATTGAACTACATCGCGCTTCGCCTCGTGTCGTGTACCTATATATGCATTTTTTTTCAGCCGGAGCTTACATATACGGATTCTTTTTATAGTTGGTAAACAAAGAGTGGGAGGACTGGAAGTGAGTTACGAAACGCTGCTTCTTTTTGTTTTCTTGCAGTTTTTCGTCTGTGAACGTGATTCATGTATGTGTGGGTGGTTTTTCAAAGGTTAATATAATTTTGATTTTGTACAAAAACAGAGATGGAATTTTTAATAACGAGTTTTGATTGCTGATTTAATTCTATATTTAGTCCAAACGCGTATACATCATCAAGCGATTTCTCGGAAAACGAATTATTCGTTTTATTGCCAAAAAATATCGAATATCAAATGTTATTCGGTTAAAAATGGTTTTATTTCTGAAAATGAATTTATACGCATTCGTGATTCATGAATTGAATGGTTAAAAAAGCTTAATCATTAGAAGCAATCGTTTCACCCAGCCTCGAACAAAGCTGTTTAAACAACGATAACATCATCACACAAATCGAAAATTAAAGACGACCGATAAGCTTGACAATCTGTCGGTGCATCGCGCTTGGAAATTAAAGAGGTCGCAAATAGTTCGAACAATGGTTCACCCGCATAAATTGTCGAGAAAAACCAACAATCGCCTTTAAAATAACGAGCGAACTAGAGCAAACTGTCAGCAATCGCGGAGTAGCAGCCTGATGCACTCGAGGCTATTCTTAGAGCATAAGCGAAAACTGTTTTCCCGAGAGAGCATTTAAGCTCAGAGCGCGCGTAACACCGATGTAAGACATTCGGAATTAACAATGTAATTGCCGCGAGTCGCGGGGAGTCTTGCGATGCAAGCTGCATCAAGATCTCGATCTCGTTATAATTCAGGCTAACGCCTCTGGCTAGTGATTAAGAGCCAAGTGAGTTTCGACATTTATAATGTTTTAATTATGTGGAGATTGTTTTCCTGGTGAAAAATTAGAATTATAACTCAAGTTTAGATTTATATTTCGGTCAAAGCTTTTTTCTCATTTTCGCTCGACTGCCTCGCTAAAATTATGCTACGTGACTTTAAAAATAGCGTACTTCGATGATTACGGAGTTTGGATTACACATGCGCGCACGATGATTTAATACACAAGATACCGCGTATCCTAAAAAAATAACAGGAGTCGCAAATGCATTATCAATATTGTCTCGTTTAACGCTTTCATAAAAAAAAAGATCCAACAACCGAGTTAGTCATCCTTTAAGAACGATCGACTATTGGAAAATTTCCCTCCCACTTAAGCAGCTGCAATTTTCATACGGTCACCTATCGACATTCGATCGAATTCCCCCGACAGCGGTCATCTCGTCTGAGAAACGGCGTCGCTCGAGCTTGCGACCTACGTTAATAAAGTATCAGCGGCTTTCAAGGACGGACGATCGTTAGTCTGCGCTTGATTCGTAAACACGCCGGTTCTCTCCTCTCTCTTGCCTATGCGCGTTCGCTAGACTAAAAATAAACCCAATCTCTCTCTCTCGCTCTTTCTCTCTGCGTGCTACTATGCTATTGGATTATATACGGGCCGAGAGATACAACACACACGTGTGTCCTCCTTCCCATTCATCGTTGCGTCGCGTGCACTGCCGGTGTGTCATGTTTTTGACGATGGGCTGATTTTGTTTGCGAGACTTGTTTTTCTTCGTCGTGTCCAACAACGTAATTTTCTGGATCGCGAGGCTTTGGAGTTTAATTAAAGCTGCGTGTCCGCCTGAGGCTCGTACACAGGATGAAATTGTTGAGCTGGAAGTGTGCGTATGTGTCTGTGTGAGCAAACGTGTGGTTTTCGATGAGATGCCTTGTAGTCGACGAAGGTGAAGGAGCACGGAAATAAAACATTTCCTTGAGTGATTTTACAAGAAGTGAGATATCGCTGCGCTCGCTCTCTAAAAAAGAGAATGTTGTTTTTGAGAAAAAAAAATCAATTTCTAGTCAAATTTCAAGAGAACTTTCTTTATTTTTTTTCATATGGGAATTAAAAAGAAAATGGATTATACGTAAAGTTCGTTACAGAAACTCTTTACGCACCTATCAAGGACACTCTTAATGAAACATACAGCTTAACTTATCTTATTTATTTCGCATTAGAATGTATTTATATCTACAATAACTTGATACATTTATGCTTGGTTGTCTGAGTGACGAGAAACTATTGACTAAACCCGAATCAATGATTACGAGCTATTTATGCAATATGCGCTGGAAATATTAAAATCTTACTTTGATTTATTTTTAATTTCAACAGATTGGCGTCGAAAACACGAGATTCGAAAAAATAGGGCGCATCATTAAGGTGCCTACGTGACCAAGAGCATGCAATCGTTGTGCTGCTCAAGGTACCGAAGATCTGTTTGCAGGCGTTTACTTTTCCTTAGCACGAAACTAGTTATTATATATATATTAAAGTGTAAGAAGCGCAATATCGCGATATCCTTATCCTTTTTCTGTGTTTGTACGAAAACGTTTCTGTCTCTTGTTTTGGCTTGTAATTATCATCTTGAGATAACTGATGTGAATAAGCGCTCGGAGTAAAAATATATTTAAAAAATAACGCTTTAATTTATTATCACGTACACATTGTACCCGTATGCTGATCTCTTGGCTCAACAACGATTATACAAATACGAACGTAATAATAAATATTATCGTCTTTCCGGCTGGGGAGACTAACGAATTCATACATTCCAGCCAAATATAAACGTTCTCTAAAAGCCGAACGATATCCGCTGCACCACATGCAATCAAATTGACTCATCGAAACTTTTTATAGCGTAAAGAAATAATTTTATTCGCTTCGTCACATTGGAATACCTCTGCCACGTTCACTTCCGCAGCTAAACGACTGCGTCGAATACATACAACTAATTTCCATTCTTTTTAAAAAAGAAAAATTGAATCGTATTATAAGAAACGCGAAGTCGATCATATAACCGAGATGAATTCGTCACATTAATTCGCCGATAATGGATATAACTCAATTGGGGGCGGCAGCTTAGATAAAAAAAGTCCAGTGTAAAAGTATTCGCGTCATCTCGTCACAACAATGTACTTGAGCTATTTCGTCATTGACGCAGACATATCAAGCTGTGATAGTATCTAAGCAATTTCGCCGAGCTATAAGTATAGCACTGCTCGAGTTTGACATTTTTAGCCTTGAGTGAGAAATTTATTGCGATGAGTTTCTATAACTAAAATTTGTAACTTTTATTTTTATATAAATACAATCAGTTTTGAATAATATATAATCTTTAAATATTACTCGTATATGGGAGAAAAAATGTCATTAGCAAAAATACTGATAAATTACTTGAAGAAAATTTTCATACAAATGAAAGTTGATAATTCTGCAAAAATATCAATTCTGTAGACAGATAATACCTCGCCCATTTTAATTCCTACAAACGACACAACAAATTAAGGAACAGCCAAATAAACATATCATTTCGATCACAAACATAATTAACGCACTGCCTAATTCGTCCTTAAACAAAACGATTACCCCAATTTTATTGCATCTCAAATCCCCCAGCAAACACTCACGTAACTAATCTCATGCACAAGACACTGGTTTTACGCCCGACGACTCGTCACGCCACTACGAGTTTAAATCCCAAAGATCTACGCAATCGATTCACGAATCATCCGATCGCGATCTCGCGCATAAACACGCGAAATCAATGAAAGAATAGAAGACAAACGTCGAGCTCGAAACGAAGCACATGTGTGTTGCGCGAGCGACGCGTAAGTACATAAAACGAGTATAGGCAGACCGGCTCCCCCGCGAAGAAGCGGCGGCACCAAAGACAGAGACGGAACGAGACGTGCTGCTCGAGGTCAGAGCTCAAGTCTGCTGACTCTTTTCGACGAGCCACGTTATCGCCTCGTGTTCTCTCGCAAGATAACGAACCTCGCGCGATCCTCCTACTCCGCCGCGTGTCTCTCGCTTTCCTATTCTCGTACATATAGACATGTGTATGTGCAACGAAGAGACGCTCGTTCCATGTGCCGGAAAACGTACTTTTTGATGCTCAGTTGACGCATGAAGCTGTGCAGAAGTATATACTATTATGACTCTTTAACAGGATTGCGAAATCATTGATCAGCTTTTGCGGGGATGTCGTGATTTTTTTTTTTTTTTCATTGCTGTGGCTCGAGTAGACTACTTCGCTGAATTGGCGAGGCTGTGTGCTGACGAACGACGAGTGCTACGTCTGTGGATTCTGCTAAGTGGAGGTTTTGACGACAGCGATATTGCCAAGTTTTCTCATTTCAGCGAATTGTTGTGGCTTTAATTTACGATAGTGAAACGCGATTTTACTATCTGTAATTGCGGATAAAATTATTTTCAATAATGATTAAAAATAAAAAGAGTTCAATATGCATACTCAAGCTTGAAATTCACACGATAATTTCATTTAAATTAAATTATCTGATACTTTTACATATACGTTTCAACAATATGAATTATCGAACTGACCTTTTTTAATTTAACAATTTGACAAGTTCTTTAAATACTGAAATTGTTCAATAGGAATGTATATACGATTTTCATATTTTATCTAAGAAAATACTATCGATTATGGAATTGTGAATGACAGTTAACAGATTAAACGTCATAAAACCGGATAAAAAATAAAACAAAATTCAACACAATCTATACGCAATCGATCCTCGTATCATCCGGGCGGAATCTCGCGCATCGACATGCTAAATGTTCAATACGCATTGTAAATTATTGCTAATAGTATACAAAGTAGTGTGTAATTCCGATTACAAAGCAATGGAAAAAATATACGGACGCCAACTTGGTTCTACAATACGCCAAAGTGTTTACAGCGTGTTGAGCCAAGCAGAAACGTATGAGTTACTACTAAATGCGCACTTAAAAAAATGTAGATGCAACGGTTTCAATCAACTTAAAATCTCAGCATTACCAAATCCATTATCGAAGGTATTCTGCTGATACGTCGTTTGAAAGAGTTTGAATTTCAAATTGAATCACATGCTATTATGTAATGTGAGCTGGATTCTCAGTTTTTGCTTAAATAACAAACTTCCGAGATTCTTAAACATGCCATATTGTACCGGCTGAGTTGCTGCTTTTTGTCGTATAATGAGGAATGCCACAGGAAATGCGAAATGATTTTGAAAAATAACGTACAATTGCGCGAATCAAACGCGTTATCTGTTTGAAAAAATTTCTTCGTGATTTGTTATTGTACTTCTGGGATTGTCCATGTCCGATTGACGATTGTTTGCAGTTTTATTTACTCAACTTGTCTATACGTCGCGGGGGGCTTTGCATTCTCACCACGGAAAAAAACTTTCTGATGAAATAAAAAAGAAAGAATAAACGCTAAGATTGTTTCTTGCGCCCGCAATATTACGAAATCCAAAAATGAATTGTAGAAATTTCTGATTTTCTTTAAAGTTTTCTTATACTCTATCTTTTACTTCCTATCAGATACGACAATTCTAGAGAAAAACGATTCGAAAATTAAAAAACAGTAAAAATCGAATTAAGATTTTCAGGACAATTTCAGTTGAAAGTTATTAAATTTCTATGATTTATAAATATATTTCTTTTAACTTACAAAGTAATCAGAATAAGAAACGCAATAACGAATTTCACATACGGTGAAATCCCGATGATATTTAAAAAATGAACAAACAAACAGTTCCCAGTGATTATAAACGAACTTGAAAATGGAATCGCGAAAATTAATTTATAGCACGTCCACTAATCCGACGTGGTTTATTTTACGTCAAAAGCTCGGAGCTTATTCAGCTTAGCTGCACGATTCGACTTGACTCAACGATGACGCACTTGGTTCAATAGCGCCCACCATATGGCTGCGATACCCCTCTTACCCTCCGAGCAGTAGGAAAACAAAGTCGCAAAAAAATAAGAAGCTCGTTAGAAGCTCAGGGCATCTTGCGAAAAAATTCCGCGCACGTTGCCGGCGCGCGCTCGATCTGCGAAAACATACAAGCATATATATAACACACGGCAATACGACGTAGAAGCCGGAAAGCTCCGAACGATAGGACGAGTGAATATAGAGATCAGAGTGCATCCGTGAACGTTCTGTCTCTCTCTATCTCTCACCAAATTGGCTCCCCGCGTAGCCGGAATCGACTTCTCTCTTCTCCTCACGCAGTTGAGAAGCTTGCAGGGACGAGATAACGAGCAACTGTCGACGGCGATGTAGTGACGTGCGAGACGACCCGAGCTTATCGACTCTTATCACTCGCATAATTCCCGATTGCGGAAACTATTAATATAACGCATAGTCCGTGCCCCTCCATTTTCAATCCTTTATTTCTCTCATACTTGGCTGTCGATGAATGGGACTCGACTGTGCAGCTGGAGAAATTTGTCCGACGCGGACTTTGGAGCTGAAATGCGTACACAGCGATGCGAAACTCGTGATGATTGTTTCTCTAGTTGTAGTTTGGACTTTCGTTTTTTTTAGGTGGTGTCTACAGTGATGATGACTACTTGTGTGATGATAGATTTCTATTTGCAATTCGCTTATCGTGCCCGTTATCTTGTTGGTTATTGAATGAAGCTGCTGTGAGTGCCTTGTTGTTAATATTGTTAGCTGCTTTGTAAGAATTTTTTCCGCAAAGAGCTGATTAAACAGGGAGTTACTAATTTAGCCTGATTTTTCTGTGTGCGCTAAGAATACCGGAGTTTTATGCCGGATGAGATATCAAGTTAACGCTCGCAAGATAAACGCTGCCATACAATGAAAGCCATGCCATTCATGCATTTTTCAATGTGTATGAAAATTGTAAAAATTACTGTGTCAAAGTATGTGAGCCGCAAGTTGCAATAAACTTATTGACACGTTACATTTCTCTTAGCAGTAAAACTTTGACGTTAGATTTTTGGAAAAGATCCAACTGACGATGCACTTATACTCACCGCGATGACGTAATCGCTTCAAATTTGAACCGGACGATGCAAAATTAGATCGTGATATTGACGAAAATTGACGTTAGCGACGCGTCATCCGGCCAAGTTATTTCGATAAACAAAGGTGGATTACAAACACTAAGTAAGTACACTCATAATAGTAGTAAAAAGTTCTCAGGATGATTAAATTTTCACCGATTAAATGTTCTGGTATTTACTGAACCACTAATAGACGGCGTGGCCGCGCGAAAACTTTCCTTTGATGAGTATAGAGCGTTGCATATGTCACTAATTGGAATTAGCAAAGGTTTTAGTACCTATATCGCTCATCGAGTTACGATCCTATTAAAATTCCATTGCGAAATAAGGTACCGCAATTATTGTTAATATTAAATCGTGACGAGCACGCAAAAAAATCGAGTAATTTACATGGGTCGTCCTTGACTTATACTTTACTTTTTCTTTCTTTTTGTCAATCTAAATAATTGAATAAAGTTTATATCAAATAATTGCATAATATCCTCAAAATTTTCCTGTAAGGCAAACTTAAAATTATATAAAAAAAAAAAAAATAAAAATTGACTGACCTGCACAAGACGCGGAGCACATATGTACAAGAGGACTGTCTGGAGGTAGGCATGTGTTGAAGAAATTTTTGGTTTGTGAGTAGGTGCAAAAGTAGATGGCCCTGGACGGAGCGACACCTATGATGTTTGGTACAAGACCTTTAAAAAGGGCCTTCGGACCCTCGTGCTCGACGATGTGCCTCAGGCACTGCACGATTCCCGGGGGCACTGGCATGTGATGTGGACGACCTCCTGGGGGAGGCGATACAGCGCAGTGTGACAGTGTTACCAAGGAATACCTGAGTTAAAAAAAAATTAATTATTTCATTACAAATTTGTTATCGATTGTAAATCGAAGGTTTTTTGCTGTTTAAAAGAGGAAAAAATCGAATTTTCATTGGCCTTCGAAGAACGCTTTTGCATGCACTTGTCCTACTTTCAATCTGAATCTTGCGTAAATAAATAAACACTGATAACAATACCAAAAAAACGTTGATAACTGTTTTTGAATTTTGTTTCTCTCTTATCGACTTATCGTGAAAATCGGTATGTATACCTTTGTATATAAAGCACGTTAAAGGCATATTTTTACTGTGGAGTATTTCTATAACCCTTTGAATATGCATGATCAAGTTTGATCCATATTAAAAATAGTATTTACAACTTTTCCCTATAAATTGTCTTTTTATAATATTGGACGCCTTTAATGCTGACTAAAGACAGATTAATTTACCATATAAATTTAAATTTATCATTATTTAAAAAAATCATCATTAATATATTGTTCTGCATTATTATGATTTCCGTCAATTAAACTGTGTAGCGAACGCATTTAGCAGCGAGCGTTGACCGATAAGACTTTTCAATTCAAGGATGTATTTTTTTTAAAAATTTTATCACCTAAAATCTTATCGCCATCAAGATTTTCTTGGAATAAAAAAATGAAGTAATGAAAATAATTTTTAGTTGTCATATTGCACACGAAATAAATCAGTATTTAATTAAACGCAACTTTCAATATTATGTATTATAAAATTTATATTTAAAAAACTGTTATCATTATCATAACGTTTTAATGTAAGACGCAATAAAATGGGTCATATATACCTCCTCGATTCGCCGGTACACAGCCGCCTTCGCTGCTGGGGGTTTGGATAACCCGTTTTACACGTGACATGTCCGGAGGCCAACTCCTTGTTAATCGGTGGTGGATAGAAGCCTGCTGAGGACGACTGCAGTCGCGTCTTCACTACTTCAAGAGGACAAGTTACGATCGCTGCGACAGTTCCAGCAACTCTGTGAAGAAAATACATAAGTATATTTTATTTTGTACTTGCTCATTATGCGTGAATTATATTAAATCATAAAAGACTCAAGTGGTAAGGTGGTAGGGATTTTAGAAAAAAATTGAAAACACGTGTTTATATATGGTAACGGGCAAATTTAAAATTGGCAGTATATGAGATGCATTCAAAGAGAATGATTTAAATTCTAAAAGTTGTTTCATCGGCGAACGGAAACTTCTAAATTTATAACTATAGAACCTGTTTGTTTGTAGCGTATAATAATGCGTCTTTTGTATATTTACAATGTTTCCTTTTGTGTATAATTTTAGAACTGCGCAATCGGATTATAAAACTTGTGTAAATGAATCATATGCAACCGAATGGATTCAGAAGCAAAAAATTATTATACCAACATTTCAAAAAATTTTACATCGTATGGAGCAACAACGTAAAATGATAATTATTTCTTTAGAATATATCTCAGTCAGATAAATACAAAAAATAATTAAATGCAACTTTTCGAAAATTCGATTTTTGTGTTATTTTGAATTACGTAATATACCGGTATACTGCAAGCAATAACATATAGGGTTTTACCGGCTACACTAACCAGTAAAACTTTTACTTATAAGCGCGTCGAGATGCCAACTAATTATTATTAAACTCGTCTTTATTGTATTTGAAAACGATTATTAATAGCGTTAGTGTCTCGTAAAACAAATAAATCATTGCCTCAATAAAATGTGTGAAAATTTCCTTGTTCTCTCAACCCAACGAAAACGTGTTTACATAGTGTTTCACGCTCGCATGATTGGTTACCGTGTGCTTAAAATTGCGCAAATTTATTTAGTGTTGCATTGAAAAACAAATCACTTCTGCAATACCAAAGCCCGACTTTTCCGTATCGAAAAATCATCGGCAAAGGTTTGTTGACAAACAGGGTTGATATAGTGAATGAAACCGGCGTCAGTTCTAGTTTTAGGAAAAAAAGGAGGAAAACGAGGCGGTTAAACATCTTTGCTTTCTCTTTCTACTACAGCAACGCCTTAATTTCTGCAGCAGAACGTGTTTTTGCAGTCTGCATCAGGAATGCTTGAGAGCAAAAAAACAATATCAACAAGTTTTTACTCATCCGCACGAACCCGTTTTCACGTCAAATTTCAGCGTCTCGAAAACTGTCTATATCGGACACACAGATATCTATATATATATATATTTTCGCACTAAATTGATTGCATCAATCACTCGGCTATCTCTCTGTTTCTGAAATAAAACGCCGATTCATGTTTATTTATCGCGCGCGAATATATGCGAAAAGAGGGAAGAGAAAAAACTTGATTAAAACTTCGGACTTGACCACGTATGCTTTTAGAATAAATTGCCAAGGCTCTCTCGTATATTCATCAGTTGTTCGGCGCATCATAAAAAAGCGTCACTAAAAAAATAGACCAACTAACTCTTTATCAGATAACCCCATATACGCATCTACGGGTTAATAAAAGAAATCGCTGAGATAAGCAGTCCGAGAGAGAAGATAATAAAGCAGTGAAGAAAGGCGCGAGAACGCACTTTCGTTCTATTCGCAGATGGCATTAGTGCGAGTGTAACGTTGCGTAACGCGCGACATCAGCCGGTTAATACTGCAGCTTGTTTTACCCGGAAGTTTCTTCTGAAAATATACATCAACCGAAGGGGTAAATGCACCGGAATCGACGCTGGTCTAGTTTCGAACGTTGCGGCGAAATAAAAGTCTTGATTGATGCGATTTCCAAAAGAATATTTATCTTTCTCTCGTTTCATGAATGTAAATAGCGTATGCAAATCGCGCAGAAAAATTGATAAATCTCCACTCGCGTTACTTCTCCACTCCGTCACTTCTATGTATGAAAAAGTGTATTTTACACATGCATGTAACAACGTAGTGGAAATTTTCTCTGCAGCATCAACACACCTATTTTCGCACGCGCACTTGTCAAGCGAATACTCGTAAATCAAGCATGCACTCGCGAGTTATAACGAATCCTCTTCTACTTATTATTATTTTCAAGAAATTGTGCTACGAAATTTTTACAGCTCGCCGTGTATAAATATCACACGTAGCGTTCACGTTCGGCCGGCGTGCTCCGAAAGGTCGTCCAAGTTCGTTCAACGTCTCGCTTTCTCTCCGAACACCCGCGACGGCTTTTAGGTATATTATATATACCTATATTCGCGGCCAAAAGCCCCGAGAGCGATCGATCGCGTGTGCTCTGATGCACGCCTACACTGAGGAGGAAACCGTACCGCAGCTTCTTCTATATTTACATCTCGGCGGTGCACGTGTACAACGCGCCAAGCCGTTCGTATATAATCGTCGGAAGAATGCACGTAAACAACACCGGCTGCTGATGATGTATAGGTTCTGCTGCTGCTGTTGTTGTTGTGAAGTAGTGTAGAGAGGAAAAGAATGTATATTCGGCGCAGGTGTGAGGAGTATGTGAGTATTAGTGCATGGACGACGTTCCAAGCGGCACGTAGCCTCCCCGAAAAACCCGGTTGTTACTCAACGTTTCCATTACATGAGAATAGCTACAACCCGATCGTTACACCTACTAACGAATGGGTTAGATGCGGAGGTAAACAAAAAGACAGTAAAGAGAAGAAACCCACCCTCCGGCGACAAGATGTATGACGGTGTCGCGCTGATGCGACATCCTTCCAAATTCTCCCTTTTCTCTCTTCTACTGATATATCTGTCCTCTTCTCTCTTGTGTGGAGCTGACACGCTAATCAACGCAGCTCAAACACACTCGCGCACTCGCGGATTTCCGATGGTGGCCGAACAATGATGTAACTCGAGAAGACGAGGCTGAACGACGCACCTGCTGATGTTAGGCGGCGACGTCGAGGACACAGAGAGCGAGAGGAAGCCCGGGCACGAAGTTCGGCCTCTTCGTGCCTCCTTTCCCTTCCTCCGCTCTCTCCGGCTTCTCGCGAACCTTCTCTGATTTGGTTAGCTATTCTCGCTGCTCTAGGCGTGCTCGAGACGACGTGGTCTTCTTTGCGAGGGGAGAGAAGAAAAAACGTTTCTCGTTCGATGCTGCTGCTGATGCTTTCGGAGCTGCGAATTTTTGCGCAGTTGCCCTCTCCTCTCCACACACACACGCACACACCAGACACACACGAACGAATGTTATTGCGTACAACCCACGTTCCGGCGACGAGACTGAAGAGAGGTTATATATGGGACAAGCCGCCGCGCCGAGGGAATACGAGAAAAAAAGCGAGGACTGAATATATTATAATCTCACACAACGTGCTCTCTCTTTCTTTCTCTTAATGTTTCTCGAATTTATATCAGGACTGCTGTTTTTTTATAGGTACTTGGATCAATCACTCGAACTTTATATGCGAAGAGCCGGGAGATATGGCGAAATGTATAGTGAGCGCGAGGAAATAATAGTATACTGTGTAAACTTCGATACGCAATGTGCACCGCGCCGCCGACTCAAAACAACTGACGAGAGAACGTGTCGTGCAAGTAGGTAGGGTAGAGAGGGACACACACATACGCGCGGCGGCTGCTTACTGCGCCGTCGCCAGCGGTGGGGCGGCCATCATCGGCGCCGCAAATATATAATATCTTTTTTCTTCTCTCAAACTGGTCTTGTTCGTGTGCGTGAGTGTGCATAGGTATATGCGTGTCATGTACATAGGCCGCTGTCGGTATTATGGAGCAGCAGCTTCTGCGCATGAATGTGCCGCTGATAAAGACGGGATAAAAATAAACACGCGTGTACAGCTCTCCGAGGACTGCATTGACAAGTAGAAAGGAGTCTTTTTTTCTTGATTCTCTTATTTATTTACCGCTTGCTACTTTGCTCTCCATACTCCAGCATAAATATACTCCTGATGAGTTTCTATTAATTTATGGGGATTATATTTTATTCTCGTTTATATGAGCCAAGTTTTGGAGTAGAACTTGCTCTTATGATAAGAAAGTTATGAACTTATTTGATAATTTGAGGTACCAATACGGGGTGTAATATGTATGTATCGTTTGACTTTTGGTACACCCTGAAACATAAAACGAATCACTGCAGCCTTTATCCAATTATGTTATGAATAAATATCATCACTTACAATAATATTCGTTCTTCATTAATTCAAAGATTCCCGCGTTACGGCGTTTGAGAACGCATGCGCACTGGTGCGTAATTGATGTCGGCGACGCCGGCGATGGCGCTATTCTCAGTGCAGCTAATTCACCTCAACCTATCATCGCATCTGCATCAGGCGAATGCAAATGGCAGCATAGCAGATAGCATAACATACTCTACTCAGTGATACAGTACGCAGTGTGCCTGTAACGCGTGTATTGTAGTAAATACTTCTCCCTTTAACCATTTCAACGCAGTTTTCTCATCCGGAATAGTTCTAAGTGTGATACGATACCTATACAGTTTTCAACAAGGGCAGAGCACGAGGCTTTAGTCCTCAAGACGCAAACATGGATCAGATTCCGCGGACTCGGGAAGGTGAGTGTTTTAATTCTCTAACTGATGCAACTGCATTGTTATTACGTTGATACGACGATTACTTAGTTCTATAACTTCATGGCGGCCAAGCTCCTGTCAAAATACACGTGATTGTATATTTTACTGCGATGGCATCCGAGTATGTGCCAAAGTATATGAATCTACCTATAATATATACCTATACATGAGACAATTACATTTCTAATAAATTCATCGAAATCCAACTGTGGATGGGTTTTAGCATCTTTTTAAAGTTTTGTTTACTTTGACTTTGATTTACTATTGTACTTGTATTCGCAGCTTCTAACGATTCTATCAGGTTAACGCGTATCCTCTTAACGTAACCTCAATATTGGGACATTATTTTATTTGTATCTCGGGTAGGATAATCGTTCCTTTGCCTGATGGATGGCTCATATACTTTTTTCTCTTCTAGATATCGAGGCGCAGATCCGGGAAATTCAAGAGAAGAAAAAGAATGTGCAGGCCAATGCTGTTGGAGAAGAGCAGGTAGCTCTAGGCAAAACTGGGTTCTATGATCAAGAGATTTACGATGGGACCAACAATAAGTTTGAAGGCTACGTCACATCCATTGCAGCTAACGATGAAGTCGATGTAAGTAGAGATACAGATAAGTTTGTGTTTACATTCTAATTTTTATACAGCAATTCTATATATTATATTTATTTATAGGATGAAGATTATGAACCAAGTACATTTAGTACAAACAAGAGGGGTTACAATGCTCCAGCTGCTTTGCTCAACGATGTTGCGCAGGTGAGAATCGATGCTGACAAGTTTGTTTATTTTTCATATTTTACCATTGCTAGTATCAATAACTCATGAAACATATTTATCCACATTTATAGAGTGAAAAAGACTATGATCCCTTTGCGGATAGAAGGCGACCAACGATCGCTGACAGAGAAGATGAATATAGGCAAAAACGGAGGCGGATGATTATTTCACCAGAGCGTGTTGATCCGTTTGCAGAAGGTTAGTATTTTTATCACTTTTCATAATTTAAAAGAAACACAGGTACTTTGAAAAACTTAATGGTTTATGCAATCTCTTTATATTTAAGTTATTACATATTTTGGGACTATCTTTATTCTTTTTTTACTATAATTTTTGTGTAAGTGCAGTACTTAAAATACTTGAATATTTGTTGATAAAATATTGAAAAATTGAATATAATATATTACAAGTTTGTGAAAAACTGTAATTATTGTCACGTTTTAAATGTATTATTAAGATATTGATATAAAAATAATGTGCTAGTTTTTATTTTTAATTTCTGCAGTTACATAAATATGAATATTTTATCAAGTCTTAAATTATTTACTAAGTATTTGTACACTACAAAAGATTAATATTTTCTGATTTACATAGAAATCACATTTTTTAGTTGATGTTATTTTCTAACTTACTTGAAAATTATCCTTGATGCAACCTATAAATAGGTGCATATATTATTCAATTTTCTCAATTGCTATCTTAAAGAACATTGTTTTTAGAAAAATCAAATCCACGTTTTTCCTTTTTCATGAAGTATAAGATCTAGATATATAAAATAAGATAACTAGCCACAGTAGTTTTTATGCAGTTGGATGACAGAAAAAGGGATGTGTGATCGTTTGAATGAACTTAATGAGTGTATTTCTTCCAAGTATGTACTAATTCCTGCATTTTTTTCCAATCTTAGTGACGGTCTGCACATGTGGAATCATCTGCTTATCCTGGATTCTAAGTCGAAGGTTATACGACTAAATTGTAAAAATCCACCTATTAAACCTGACAAATTCAATGATAAAGATAAAGGTTTATCTCTTTCAAAAATTTTGTTATGTAACTTTTCAAAGAGTTTTATTTGTTTCAAATTCAATGAAAATTAAGATTATATTGTTTGTAATATATCTTAAAAATATATTTTAAACATATATGCAATCAAGTTTAATTTTAAATCTTTGAAACTTGATTTATTCAATCACTTTACTATAAAAAAAAACTTTACTTTAATAATGAACTTTTTTATCTTATCATTCAGGTTTAAAACAGCCCCATAAATCAGTATGAATGGTTTGAGTGCATAAATTATTAATAACGAGATCAGAATTGATTTTTAGATGTCAAGTATTTTACAAACTGGATGACATGAGCAGGACAGTGCTTCCTGTGGCACCAAAACTCCACGTACGTATAATGTATGCCAGCTACTGATGCAACTGTTTTACCTGCTTTACAATTTTAGTTAGGATTTCTTCTTGCCTTTTTTAAACTTGTTGCATTCTTCAAGCGGGTAAAGGTCTTGAGTTCATTCAGTAGCTTATACTTGGAATATATTTTCGATATTCTAAGGGCATAATGATCTAGAGATTCATCTCAAAACGAGTAGGAGATTTCAGTCAGATAAATAATCAAACTTTGTAACGTTGTTTATTCAAGTTTCTAATTGTTGCGCTTTGCGTGACTTTTGTTTCTTGATTACAGGTGGAAAGACTCCAGATGTCGGATCAAGGACTTATACAGAAATTATGAAAGAACAGCTCCTAAAAGGAGAGGAGTCAGAGGTAAGCAATGAGATATAAGCAGCATTAGCTATTATCGTTTTTTTTTTTACCAATTTGATAATCATAACACCAATATTACTTTATTAACAGCTGCGTAAGAAAATAGCTGAAAAAGCCAAGGATGGAACCCTTAAAACGAATGGAGAAGCAAAAGTAGCTCCCAAGAAACGTGGTCGTTGGGATCAAACAGATGATACACCAACCGCAAAAAAGCCCACAGTGGGGCAGGGAGCAGCAGCAACTCCCACATCATGGGATAATGCAGATGTATGTAGACGTATATGAACGTACTATTTACTTATAATAAAAAGTTGTTATTTCGTTAATAAAAAAATTATTTAATTTTAGGTAACACCAGCCGTTGTAAGGTGGGATGAGACTCCTGGCCATGGCAAAGGAGGAGAAACCCCTGGAGCCACACCAGGGGTCAGCACACGAATCTGGGATGCAACACCTGGACATGCGACTCCGGGTGCAACAACCCCAGGGAGAGAAACTCCTCTTGAAAAAGTAGTTTCTAGTCGAAGAAACAGATGGGACGAAACTCCCAAAACAGAAAGAGGTAAAAGACGTGAATTAAAATTCAAAACATAAAAAATTCCGTATGTATTCAATTATAAAATGTAAATTTTATTATAGAAACCCCTGGTCATGGCAGTGGTTGGGCTGAGACTCCGAGAACTGATAGAGTAGCTGGTGATTTGATACAAGAAACACCCACGCCGTCTGCGAGTAAAAGACGGAGTCGTTGGGATGAAACTCCCACTCAAACTCCCGGATCCATGACGCCGCAGACTCCAGCTACTCCTTTGACTACCCCGCATCAAACTTCTATTTTGACACCTAGTGGTACAACACCAACTGGCTCAAAAGCCATGGGCATGGCAACTCCAACACCCGGGCATCTCATGTCAATGACACCAGAGCAATTGCAGGCTTATCGATGGGAAAGGGAAATAGACGAAAGAAATCGTCCCTTATCAGACGATGAGCTCGACGCAATGTTTCCTCCGGGATATAAAGTGTTGCAGCCTCCTGCAGGTAAAGTATTTCTTTGAGATGTTCTCGTAATTCTAAAAGAAAGAAAAAAATACGCTTCAATTATAATTAATTATTTTTCTTATTTAGGTTACGTACCCATTAGAACACCTGCAAGAAAGCTTACAGCTACACCCACACCTATCGCTGGAACACCACAAGGATTTTTCATTCAGCAAGAAGATAAAAATTCTAAATTAATAGACAATCAACCAAAGGGAAATTTGCCTTTTATGAAACCAGAAGACGCTCAGTACTTCGATAAATTGTTGGTGGACGTTGATGAAGAATCACTTAGTCCAGAGGAGCAGAAAGAAAGGAAGATCATGAAGTTATTGTTGAAAATTAAAAATGGGACACCACCAATGCGTAAAGCTGCTTTGAGGCAAATAACGGACAAAGCGAGAGAATTCGGTGCTGGTCCATTGTTCAATCAAATTTTACCTCTTCTTATGTCTCCAACTCTAGAAGATCAAGAGAGACATTTACTGGTTAAGGTCATTGATCGAATTTTATACAAACTGGATGATTTGGTCAGGCCTTATGTACACAAGGTAAGTTTTTATCTTATGAATTACGTATTATGAATTACATTAAACATCAATTTTACAAACAATGATTATCTTTGCAGATTCTCGTCGTCATTGAACCTTTGTTGATTGACGAAGATTATTATGCCCGTGTAGAAGGCAGAGAGATCATTTCGAACTTGGCGAAAGCTGCTGGATTGGCTACTATGATCTCTACCATGAGACCAGATATTGATAATATTGACGAGTATGTCAGAAATACAACGGCCAGAGCATTTGCCGTAGTCGCATCGGCGTTGGGAATTCCATCCCTTTTACCTTTCTTAAAAGCTGTGTGTAGAAGTAAAAAATCATGGCAAGCCCGACACACGGGTATCAAAATAGTCCAGCAGATAGCAATTTTGATGGGGTGCGCTATTTTACCACATTTGAAAAGTTTGGTCGAAATTATTGAGCATGGTAAGTTAAATTTTACTTTTAATATTATAGGTTCAAAATCATTTGTTAACTTTTAAACTTTTATGTTTAAGGTTTGGTGGATGAACAACAAAAAGTTCGTACCATTACTGCATTGGCTATAGCGGCGTTGGCTGAGGCAGCCACTCCGTATGGTATTGAGAGTTTCGATTCAGTATTGAAACCTCTATGGAAAGGTATTCGTACACATAGAGGCAAAGGGTTGGCTGCTTTTCTGAAAGCCATTGGGTATTTGATTCCATTAATGGACGCCGAGTATGCCAACTACTATACTCGAGAAGTAATGTTAATTTTGATCCGAGAATTTCAGTCACCAGATGAAGAAATGAAGAAGATTGTGTTGAAGGTAAATTAATTGACGTTATTATTGTTTTTGTGATAGATAACATTTTTTTCTTTTTCTTAATTTGTTTTACTTGCTTATACAGGTTGTGAAACAATGTTGTGGAACTGATGGTGTTGAAGCCCAGTATATAAAAGATGAAATCTTGCCACATTTCTTTAAACATTTCTGGAATCATCGAATGGCCCTAGATCGTAGGAACTACAGACAGGTAAAATTAATTTTCAAAATTTTAATTAAAAAATTTGCGTTATTGTTTAAGTTAATCATATTATAATTTATTTTCACGGTCACAATAATCAATTATTATTAAATCTTCAAATTATTTATAGCTTGTTGATACTACTGTTGAAATCGCAAATAAAGTTGGCGCCTCTGAAATCATCAACCGAGTTGTTGATGACTTGAAAGATGAGAACGAGCAGTACAGAAAGATGGTCATGGAAACTATCGAAAAAATCATGAGCAATCTTGGAGCAGCTGACGTTGATTCTCGACTCGAAGAACAGCTGATCGATGGTATTCTGTACGCGTTCCAGGAGCAGACAACAGAGGTATGATTAAAACAAATATTTGTAACCATTATATACCATTGCAATTTTATTTATATCTTTAATCGATTTGTTTTTTAGGATGTCGTTATGCTTAACGGTTTTGGCACAATTGTGAACACACTGAGTAAACGAGTAAAGCCCTATTTACCTCAAATTTGTGGTACAATATTGTGGAGGCTTAATAATAAATCGGCCAAGGTGAGGCAGCAAGCTGCTGACCTGATATCCCGAATCGCGGTAGTTATGAAGACTTGTCAAGAAGAAAAGCTCATGGGACATTTGGGAGTTGTGCTTTATGAATATTTGGGAGAAGAATACCCCGAAGTATTGGGTAGCATATTAGGAGCCTTAAAAGGTATTGTGAATGTTATTGGAATGACAAAAATGACGCCACCTATTAAAGATCTGCTCCCGAGGCTGACGCCTATTTTGAAGAACAGACACGAAAAGGTAAGGTTTAATACTTTTCAATAAACTACATATTCCTAATCAAGCATGTTTTCACATAGTCTATGTTTATAATTATATAGGTGCAGGAGAATTGTATAGATTTAGTCGGAAGGATAGCCGATCGTGGACCCGAATATGTATCGGCACGTGAGTGGATGAGGATTTGTTTCGAACTGTTAGAATTGCTCAAGGCCCATAAGAAAGCTATCAGAAGAGCAACGGTAAATACCTTCGGTTACATTGCAAAGGCCATTGGGTAAGATAATCATCAATAATATTACACTGTTAAAAAAACGACTTGAGTATTGTGTAAATTATAACGTTTTTTATTGTACTTTGCAGGCCTCACGATGTCTTGGCAACATTATTAAATAATCTAAAAGTTCAAGAGCGTCAAAATCGTGTGTGCACAACTGTAGCAATTGCTATCGTCGCGGAAACATGTAGTCCGTTCACTGTGCTGCCAGCCCTTATGAACGAGTACAGGGTTCCAGAATTAAATGTTCAAAATGGTGTTTTAAAATCATTATCGTTCCTATTTGAGTATATTGGAGAAATGGGCAAAGATTATATTTACGCCGTCAGTCCATTACTCGAAGATGCCCTAATGGACAGGTACGTTTTTTTCATTGTTACAAAATGAAAACTATTAAAAAATGAAAATTAATTCAATTGCATATAAAATTAAAACTATTTCAATTTATTTAGGGATCTCGTGCACAGACAAACAGCCTGTGCAGCAATTAAGCACGTCTCCTTAGGTGTGCACGGATTTGGCTGTGAGGATGCATTGATACATCTGTTAAATTACGTATGGCCAAACGTTTTTGAGACTTCGCCTCATTTAGTGCAAGCATTTATGGATGCTGTGGATGGCTTACGAGTATCATTGGGGCCAATCAAAATTCTCCAATACACTTTACAGGTATGCATAGTTAAATATTTTTATTAAAAATATGAAATGAAAAATTTAATATTGAATAACGAATTATTTTTCTTTTTAGGGCTTATTCCACCCTGCCAGGAAAGTTCGCGATGTGTATTGGAAGATATATAATTCCTTGTATATCGGTGGACAAGATGCTCTAGTTGCTGGCTATCCGAGAATAATGAATGACCCAAAGAATCAATATATTAGATATGAGCTAGACTACGTTTTGTAATTATGATACTATTCTAAGTTATTACATACTGCATTACATGCTAGGTTATAATTTGTGGAATTTTAAATATTAACTGTACAATAAAGAGATTCAATATATATCTTGCATTATTTTTGCAATAATCTAATTTTAGTTACTAAACTACTGAAAATATCATGAGTTCTTTGATCTATTAAAAAAGATTTATTTCATTTATAATTTTCTTTTTCTTTATTGTTTTTGCTAAGCAAGTTACTTACAACACTTACCTTACCTTACCCCCGTATACTCACCCTAATTATTTATATTCCAATTTTTGCCACCAGTCGAATCCTCATTTGATTTAGCATAGTAACTTGGCGCTAGTAGTGTGCCCTTGGTGATTTCCGTTTGATTGGCCAGTCAGATTACGCATTGGCCAATCAGATCACTCATTCGTTTAAATGTAAGTTTACGCTCATTATTTTTTTTTGCTTTAAAAAAGATATTGTACTTAATCAATCTATTCGTTCTCTGATTGGCGTTTGTTTTCGAGCTCGATCTCATCCTATGTATGGATTCCTAACCTCAAAAAGTGAAAATTGAGAAAATACGATAAAAGAACGCGCGAAGCGAAAACACAATGAGGGCGCCACGGTAGGTCACAGCTACTCAGTCGATAAGGAAGACGCAGAGAAAAAGACGTTAGACGTTGGTCAGCTGTTGCTTTGTTTATATGCTGCAGGACTCAAATATTGAATCCTTTTTTAATCATTGCAAGAAGAGTTTTGCAAGAACTACGAAGAAATGGAGCCAGAAAATTTGCAAAGTGTCCTGCAGGAAGCAGGTATCCAGGTGGATATGAAAAATCTTCAGAACCCAACGGAAGATTTCATGGTATATCTCATAACAGAGTATTTGAACAAATTCCATTTTGATGGCAATGAGATATCTAAGGTATGAGCAAATTATTCATCTTATTGGGTTATCTATGTCTTGTTCTAAATAATTTTACAGTAACAAATTTCAATGGTAATATTTTTAGTCAACAATCGATCAACTGGAATGTCTTTCTTGTCCTGACTCGGCTTCAGATGCAATCAAAGCTATAAATTTATACTCAGCTTTGTCTTCTGTCTGTAATGAAATATTCCTGAAAGACTTGTGTCTTACAGATATCACAAGTCCAGGTACATTAATTTAACAACATTTAAAAATACCTATTGATAAACTCCATTGCCCTCAGGATTACTATACTTTTAATTAAATATTTTAGGTCCTAAAAGAGCACGGAGACAGATCAAGATTTTATTTAACTTTTTTGCCTATGTAAGGAATAAGATGGTAGAAAATGAAATGGCTTTTGTAGAACTCGATAATCAACAAAAGGATATGGAGGAAATGATAGACAATAAGCATGCTATTATAGCAAAAATAGGGGCAACAATCAATGATCGAGAAAATAAATTAGACTTAAAGCAGCAAGTAAGTTTTCATATTATCACTGCTTTTTAAACCACATATTATTTTTGAGAAAATTTCTTATTTGTTTATTAGTTGCAACAAGAAATAGATAAAATTCGTTTGGAAATGGAAGAAAACAACACAAGATCTGTTGAGTTAGAAAAACAAGTAAAAGATGTTATGATTCAACATCAAGATGTTCATTCAAACTGCAATGATCTCAAAGCTAAAGCAATTAAGGTATTTATTATTTACAGGCCTGAATTAACACAACAGTCGATAATAATGTATTCAATTAATTTCTCAATAGTTACATAAAGAAACCACGGATTTACAAGCAAAAATTGTAAAGTCTCCAGAGGAGTATGCAGCACGCTCAAAAGAATTAAAAAAAGTGTTGGAAATTAAAAAAGAAGAAAGACAGGTTTTGAATGATTCAATTACTCGGAAAAAATTACAGATTAGAAACAACGAAAATGCACAAGATTTAGTAAAAGATCTAAATGATAAATTTTCAGTAAATACAAGCGAAACTTATAAACAATTGAAGTAAGTTATTTATTTTCCATTAAAGACAGCAAATACTAAAATATGATTATTTCTACTAACTTTGATATACTTGTTTCAGAGAAACTTCTGAAAAAATAGAATGTGTACAAAAAGAATTAAACCTATTAAAATCAGATATTGCTAAGTGGTCAAATATGGCAATAAATTCATCTTGCAATATTTCAATAGATGAAGATCACAAAGGGCATGAACAGCTGTTATTTGAATTGGACAATCAATACAAAGATAAAGAAAGGTAATTTTGTTTTAGGATGAGACTCTTACTTGTGGATATAAAATAATAATCACAAAAAACGCAATGCAATAACTATTTTATATTTAATTACAAGTTTTTATATTAACGTTACAGAGAATTGCACTATCAGAAAAATCTTTTAGAAGAAATGAAAGCTGATCTTGCTAAAAGGAAATCAATGCTAGAACATGAGTTAACAACTATTGTAGCAGTTCAAGATGACAATGCACATATTGTAAAACAATATACTGAACATTTTCAAAATGAGTTATCGGAGGTAAAAATAATGTCTGCATCTCAATAAATGTTTTCTAGCTTAATTTAAATCTTGATATAACTTATCTTACTGTTTCAGGAAACAACACTACGTGAAGTTATAACTAATACTATATTAAAGAATGGAAACAAAAGTTTAGGACTTTAATAGACTACACAGAACTTTTCTAATTTTACTATTCAGTATATGTATAGGCTGTATTGTTAGATTTTATAACTTGACTAATGAAATTGTATATTAAATCTGTAATATAAGTATTAATAGAAGAGATAGCGTTATTCTCTTTGTTAACTTCGTAAGACAATTTTCATCTATGCTTTCAATATTTATGTAAAAAGTAAAAATACATTTTTTTACAAAATTAAATTTCTAGTTATTTAACAATTTTCGATTTATAAACAGTCGAAATAATTTGAATCGATGGTCACATTCAAAGAAATAACGAATCGTCTAAATACTGGACTCCCCCGATTTCAAACATTATTATTATATTTCGGAAGGTAACGTTTATGTTTACGTCACAGTATACGACCAAACAAATACAAATCTAGCATGATTTTGAGCACAGTTGTGGCATTGCTTATTGTACCGTCACTTGTGATTGATCGCAGGATTATCTCTGCTGTTCATTTCCATTTACTTACCTACATTCTGTTTATTTTTAAATATTTTTAAAAAATCTATGAAGATTCATTGAAAATTTAGTTTTCTCAGTTTTTATCTTAATATTTTCTTCTGTCATCGTCATAACGGTGAGAGACAGCTATTGTAAACTGTCCCAAGTAAACCAATATCCATGGTAAGTGCAAAATTCAAAGTTAACACTCTCTTATCAAATATTTACTAATAATTTATTCTTATCAAAGCTTTGTGATTTTTCTCCGATTTCAGAGATAAGACTACGATTCTCAATCGCAAGATTCCCGCAAGAGTCAGGCAGTTTGACGGCATTCTTTGGAAAAATAGTACATATTCGCGGTTGCTTATAAAAATATGGTGTTGAAAAAGGTAAACAAAGTTCTTCTTAACAATGTTCAACTTGCTATGGCCAACGCAGTTGGTCCTGAAGTGCAGATTGAAAATTACCAGCTTCGACCTTACTCAGAAGTGAAACAAGGGCACACCGCAGTTCACTATGCACTTACGGTATATTACAAATTATCCAACGATCCACAAGATAGAGTTTACAATTTCTTCCTAAAAACAGCGCACGCTTTAGATCAGCATAATGAAGAAGCTTCAATATGTGCAAATATATCACCAGTATTTACTAAGGAAGTGGATTTTTTCAATAAAATCGTTTCACCTATGTTAGAACACTTGAATGGTGACTCTTTCGCTCCGAAATGCTGGCTAGCGACAGACGACATGATATTTTTTGAAGATCTTGGAGTGATCGGCTATTCGACGCCAAATTCAAATTATCAGGATTACAACGGCTTAAAGTGTCTCACATCAATTCTTGCACGGTTTCATGCATCTACTATTTTGGCAGAAGCGGACCTAAAAAAGTATCTGAATCCAATAGATACAAAAATTTTTATGGATTACATATTTATCGAGGATGAAAAATTTTCAATATTCCTAAACGTTACTTTAAATATGGTATTCGAACTAGTCAAAAAATTTCATTTCGAACGTCCAGATATAGTTAAATTACGTAAATCACTTATCGCGGCTGTAAAATCATCGCCGAATGAAATCAACGTGATCAATCACGGAGACCTCTGGAAATACAATTTCATGTACAAAGACAATAATCCACAAAATTGCATTTTCGTGGATTATCAATGCTTTCGATACGGTTCTCCGGCTCTTGACTTGAACATGTTGATTTACGTAAACAGTACTTCGGAGCTGCGAAAAGCACATGAACGCGAACTAATCGAACACTATCATTCCGAGCTCCGCAAGACACTCAAGCAAAATAACGTAAGCTCGAGAATACCTGAGTTTGAGGAAATTTGGCAAAGCTATCAAGAACACAAACTTTTCGGTGTCACCTTCGCAGTTATGTACTTGCCGGGTTTGCTGATACCGGACAACGGACTGGATAGAATTATGGAAAACCCGGACATTAAAAATCAATACATTTATGAGGATAGGACGCCATTTATCGTGCCGCACTTGATCGATCCAGAATACGAAAACGCAGTCAAGGAAATCATTCGAGAGTTGCTAGAGGTCTGTCAATAACCAATTATAAGATGTTATATCAGATTTAAGAAAAACGAGCCAGAGCCTTGATTTAAAAAAATTGTATTGTTATAATTCATTTAAATATATGCATTATTTTTACATTGTATTCTTGATATTCATTTTCTTATTTTTATTCAATTATTTCTGTAAAATCCTTATACAAGAAAAATGTTGTTTGTATTGTACAAAACTACCTACATTCCTCAACAATCAATAGATGCAAACATCTATATATTATTAACAGTATTATCACGTCGCCGATTCCTTTAGTCAAAACAGAGCTTCGCGATCCCAATCGAAATGAACGAGCTCTTCTTCCTTTTTCGTCTTTTCGTCAACCTTGTCCTTGCAGAGCGGAAACGTTTCAGATTTTGCCGCCTCGTCTTCGCTGTCCGATTCCTGCTCTTCGACATTCGAAATAATCCTTGAAAAAAAAAAAAATTAAAAAATTTCGTTCAAACTGTCAATGAATGAATGAATTAGATATATGTATAGTTAAATATTTACCTCAAAGACTTTTCGCTCTGGTTGCTCTTCTTACTCTGGATATTCATGAGCGAAAGGATGAACGGCGCGCATAGCATCCTCATCGGCGGTAGCGCGTAAGCCGGAACCGTCATCAGAAGCTGGAATTTCAGAAAATCATAATTAGCGTACGCATTTCTCTGCGGCATTATTTGCATGAAATTCATGCCAATCACTCGTATATACACGGCCAATTAGCGAGATGTAGAGCGATAAAGCGTGTGTCCGACATTTCTCGAATGTTTTTGTACAAAACAGCGAAATACCGCGGATGGAGTCAAGTGTTACTGTAATGACGTCTGACCTAGCTAGAGACTCGCTGTATTTAATGGATGATTGTTCTCGTGCGAAAATGATTCGTCAAGGCGAATGACGCGTTTTCTTCCCGAAACTGGAGAGGAGTCTCCTGTCGCGGACGTCATTTCAATTTTACCAGATTTTCCTATGCTTTGAAGATACGAATGAAGGAACGTTTTTAAAATGAAATTTCGGAAATTTTATAGTTAAGAACATTGTTCAATGCGCGCGCAGGCGATCTTAATCGCGAATCATCGACCTCACTTTTATTGCGTTATGTTGCCAGTTGGCGTTGGCGATACTTTAAAGTTTTCGATGAGTCTAGTCGAGATTAGACGCATAGAGCATAAACAATGTCAGCTATATATTTATAAAGTGCGTTGAATTAATGTGCAGAATTTTCTGATTCATCCAGAAATGAGAAAACAGTTTACTGTTCGGTTTTTCCTTGGATTTCAATTTTCATAAAGGCTGTTTCACCACTAAAACATCGGCCTCAAAGTATTAACTGTAAACATGTTTGCTTACGAGCAGCTTTGTGTTTTTTGTAAAACGGGATTTTCAATGCATTCACCGAAATATTACTTCGTATTATATGATAATATTCCCTTTTTGTTAAAAATTGATGTTTATTTTGATAAATAAGATTATCAATTCAAAGATCTGAACAACGTTAGCATCCATTATCTCACGAAAGTTTTAGTTCAATCCATTCAAATGACAACAACCTACATATCTGATACATAAATGACGAATAAATAACTCTCGCTTCAAATGAACCCGGAAGAGCTTTAGTAGGTTAAATTGAACGAGAGAGTTCCAGCTGTAGAGTCGGTAAGAGCCGGTAAACTACACTAAAACCCGTAAATAATTGCATATCGTATACTTTCGAAAAATCATTTCATCTCTCATAGCCTTTTTTCACAGCATTCTTCGGCAGGTGCGATTATACTAACAAGATGCAAAAGAAGTTTGTTTTAAATTCAAAATTAAATAGAACATCTGAAAAGCAGAACACAAAACCCAATAAATCTTTGTCAAAACAGATAACATCCACTTTCTCAACACAACAACATCGCTCACAATACCCTTTTCCATCGCATTAAGCTCCAAGCCCCTTATTATTTTCCAAAGCACAAAACGTTTACCCACACACGACGCAAACAATCTCCGACTAATACAGAACATCTCGGAAAAATTTCGAAAAACACGCGCGGAAATCCCGATGCGCTTGCATCGGGGTAAACAGTAAACAGGTGTCTCTCATAATATCGGAGAAGGAAAATCCAATGAGAGTAAAAGAGAAAAAAGCTCCCGGTGTATAATGCAAGCTAACAACACGGCGTCGACGCCGAGGGGGTGGGAGATGATGCGCTATACTCTATATTAGATCATGTCGGGACCAGCGAAACTCGCAGTTCCCCGGTGACCAGCCAGCTCTCAACGCGACTCGTGTTATTTCCCGCCGCAAGCTCTATCGCAAGCACGTGCAATCCAGGAAGAAAGTTTTGTCTCGTATTGAGCGATATATCGTTGAAACTTTCGAAGATTTAATACAACTTGGGGATGAAGCTCTGTGGACTTGGATTTTTGGTGTACTTAGTGTGCCTGGTCTTCCTGATGGCTGCCACTTCCTCGGCTTATCCGGCTGGTGATCCTGAAGCGGTGAGCATTATTTTGGATTTTTTTTTTTTTTTAATGACTTGTTGCGGTGAATTTGTGGTGACGATAATAACCCGGTAAAAAAAAGATAAAAAGTTATTACTTTTTTTTTCGCGAAAATAGTGCGACACTCACGCGGATCCCGAAAATAACACTAGCAAGGCCATTTTCAAAGGAATTAGCCTATCGAGGCATTAGCGGCAATCCTCTCGAGAACGCAAACAAATTAAAAGGATTATACAAGCGCGCGGGCAAATTTCGTTCAAGTCTCTCTAATATAGCCAGTCTGTATGGAGGAGCGAACCGATCGGCGACATCCCGACGACAAAAGAGGCCATCGACCTTCGAACGCGATACAATATATATCTCATTTTGACCTACCCATGACACCCAATGATACATATACACATGCATCAGAAGGAAAAGAACGAGCCGCATCTAAAGCTCTTCAAAGTCGGCGCACTCGTGTTAAAACGTTCATAATATACACACATATATATACTCTTTCAAAATCTGGGTCATTCGTTTCGCGCTATAATATCATAGCCGACGAGAGATGCGTCGCAAGCACTCGCACGTACGTGCAAGCAGCGATTATTATTTTACACGCAGATAGACACGCGTCTCCACTTGTGTATATATTCCTTCACCTCGTGTGTTATGCGGGGGAGTATAGTGCGCTATATCGATATGTGCTTTTAGTTTATTGTCCTACTGTATTTTTCCATATATCCTCTCCACTTCTATTATATTCTACAAGATCCATATAAACGTAGGAGTGAAAAATTGTTTTTTTGAAATGAAAAGCTCGATGCGTCAATCTCCGACGATGTTTTTCTCGTCGCGTGTCTCTTCTCCGGGGCTTTGACTCTCGGACCTTCTTTCGCTCTAACTCAATCTGATCTCCAATCCCGTTCGGGGAGGAAGTGGCACTATTATAACGCGGCGCCCGCTTCCAGAAAGCGACGACTACTAATCGCGCGTCCGGCCCGGGGTGGAATGAACTGATGATGATGCGCTGCAACGCGACAATAACTGGGACCCGACGTTCCCAAGCTCGCTTATAACGTGAACACATCAAGATCGACTAGGAAATATGTTATTGCGTTTAAAAGTTAATTGAATAACGCCCTCGAGTTTATTTTTATACAATAATAATAATAATAATAACGAGATCGTGACAATCTCACGAAAGCCGTGACTTCCGAGAGCGGAGCTTTAATTAAAAACTCGAGAGCTTCGGTTTATATCCGAAGCTACTCTGCGCGTCTCGTGCGATTTATAAAAGCGTCGAGAGCTATAATGGGAAATCTGTTGCGCGCATCACGTCGTTGTCGTTGTTGTATAAAAAAAGAGAGCCACGTTTTATCCTTTGAGCCGCTCCTCGAGGATCCCGATTTATATGCGCGTTCAAAGAAAACGTTGAAGCGCGCGGAGGCGTGTTGCAAGATCCGGAGTTTCATTTTTTGCCCTCGTGTGAATGGAAAACGTGGGCGTCTAAGCACGAGTAGATACGATTATGCATTTGTCAATGTGAACTTTTCGAGGCAACGTAGTCCTAGAACTTGAAGTACAAAATATTCCAAAAATAAATAGAGCATTCTGTATACTGAGATTTCATCGCGCCTTGTGAACCACGTGAGCGTACTTACATTAAAAAAAATACACTGACTCACGCGAAAGTCGCGGGACTGATGAAGATGACGTTCGAAGGCCTCGCGATTTGGAAACATATCGTCCCCTGACTGACTATGGCCGTCATATTGACACAGTTTCTCCCGACTGACCCACTTGGAGAGCTTTTTCTCTGATGCACTTGACGCCGCTTTCCAGGAGTTCAAGGGACAAACGATTTCGCGATTAAAATTCCCCTATTATACATATACGTATATAATATTATCTTCTCCATTATAAAGGACACGTCTGTAATGTGTGTTTTTTGGTTGCAGGCCATCGAGAACATGAGGCAGATACCGCAGTGGCATTGTCTGCGCTACCGAAAATTCGACCTGGTGCGCCGCTGTCGGAACTACCGGATCGGCCGCAAGCACTGACAACAATTCAAATTCAACAGGCCGCGAGATGAGACCCGCTACTTAAGACAGCAGCGCTGGCCCATTGGAACACTCGCCCACGTACTCGGTAGCCTGCGACACAACCCCGGCTAGTTGTAACGATGCTCCTTATGCATAAACATTTTCGGTGTCTTATATATGTCATCAATTAGTAGAGCTTTGTCAACGATGCTGCGGGAATAGCGTATCTATGTATACACACACGCACACATACACACACTCATTTACATGAAAACTGTAACGATGATTATCTAAGTATAGATGAAAAATATAATGCTTGTCTGCATGGTACCGGGGTAAAGTGTGAAGAATATTATATACAAAAAAAGCTGTTGAATCGCTGACTATTCTATATTGGATTCCATTGCGATATATGCGATCAGATTGCACTTTGATGATGATTCGGAAACGAATGATGAGTATTGCTTTTCAATTGCGGAACTGAGAAAAGGCTGTATAATACGTGGAAACAAAAAATTGCATTATACGACTTATATGAAGAAATATCGTATCACCTTCGACTGAGTACCTACGTTCGTTCATTAGGTAAACGAAATTTCTTGTTTGCATTTTACTCTCATATAAACGACGCCATGGAAGAACCAGTATTATTGATTACATGTGTCGAGATGTTCATTTTCAGTTGATCGACCTAAGTTCTTTTTTTATCTATCATTGTGTTAGTCCTCATTGTATACTCTCTGGATACTAGATTGTTTTTACTTATGTATAAGATTTTACATTGTATAATAAGAAATTAGCATGAGTCGTTGAATTATTTTGATCTCGTGACAAATTTCAGAAATAAATATTGTTACTCAACAATGCGCTTTCGATATAATATTGAATCGACAAACGTACCTCTTCCACTGCTCCTTTCCTGTTCAGTCTCGTGTAGTCGTGAACGTAAGAGGCTGGCTTCTCGGTGTTTGTAATTTTTTCTGTAGCTGTGAGGCGGCTAAACGACGTCAACGGTAAGTTACGACTTGCGGACAAATTTTCTAACGCTATGTTCGACTCTGATTTGGATTCTAGAGTCAGCAGCTCCTAGAACAATATTACAAATTTAATGTTTGCGCACAGTGCAGATAAAAGTATATCCGAAACCATGAATAATACAAACTTGTTCGGAGTCCAAAAAGTAAAACTGAGACTTCGTCTGCCAAACTGCCGAGTTCTCTTCGTTATCCTGGAGATTCGGAACAAAACAAGCGCCTAAAACGGCGACGTCCTTCTCGACAACATTTTTTCTAATATATACAGGGTCCGTATGTCCAGGATTGAAAACAACAACTGAAAAATAGAGCAATAATTGTATTAACATCGTTTGTCAACGTAACGCATAGAGAATTCTCAGCTTAATCTACTAACGCGTGTTGTCAGTGGTAAATGCTGCCATGTAAACAGAAAGGGGATCTGCAGTCAATATTGCTAGGTTCAGGGAAACACTCCACTTAATCCTTAAAGACAAAAGGTCCCAAACAGCCAAGTGTTCAGGGGAAGCTGTTACTACAAGATGACAGTACTCCTGTTTACCAAACTCCACTCGACTAAAAAAGAACGTTGCACATTATTTTGTCAAAACTATTATATGAAGAATAAAATGTGTATTACGTTATCGGTTGCTTATATAGGCCGTAGGTTAAACTTTGTTTCAGTACGCTGGTTTCAGGGACCCATAGTGTTAAAGTGGCGCCAAAACCAACACCAATAAGAGAACCGTCAGTGGAAAATCCAGCATCCAATGCCGACAATTTGCGATAAAATCCAATACTGTAACATTTCCAATGTTGCTTTTTATCTACAAAAAAGATGAAATATTAATTTACACTTCATATCACATGCCTAATCGTATTATATGAGAAATATTAACCATCTGACGTCGATTCAGCGAGATACCAGACTTTAAATTTGTCATCTTTTCCAACTGTCACAACAAATTGTTCATTATTGTTAAGTGATGATTTAGGTCGGAATTTCAATGCGTTTACTCCTTTTTCATGGGGAAGTTCTATTGACGTATTTAAAATGAAACTTTGCTTCTCCATACTAAATTCCCAAAATTTAAGCCT
The DNA here is from genome assembly GCA_900474305.1 of Cecidostiba fungosa. Taxonomy (NCBI): domain Eukaryota; kingdom Metazoa; phylum Arthropoda; class Insecta; order Hymenoptera; family Pteromalidae; genus Cecidostiba; species Cecidostiba fungosa. Next base: position 65,573 of record UCOJ01000758.1, read on the forward strand.
TACTTCAGTACAAGATACATTATCATCTCGCTCTTCCATTGTAGCCATCCAAGTACCATCATCATTAATAGCAACTCTGGTTACTTCAGTATTTACAATTATTGCACTCCTTTCTTGAGTTAGCAAATTTTGAGCAGTTATATTCAACTGAAATAATTGAAAAAGAAAAATTAAAAATATAACTCCCCACATGCTATTGCAGATTTAAGACTGTGCCAAAGTCACTTACATTATACAGCAAGCTCTTGGTATGAGTGTTAAAAAATTGAACATGGCCAGTACGACTGTTTAGAACTAAACTGTTAGTTCTTGGATCTACAGTAAGTCCAGCTGGGAAAAGACTTCTTGGATTACTAGCAATACCCCAAGTGAAATTTTGAATTACGGCAGTCAACTTCCTTTGTGGATTGACAATAATAATACCTAAGTAAAAAAAAATTAGCAAATATCACTATTTTGTATACTAACATTTATAACTTCTTAGAATTTAAAGAACTTACCATTATCTAAAGTAGATACTGCTACATAAATATTTTCTGGTGCAATGGTAAGATGTCTAATAGGAGCAGGTAATCGAGGAAGAAAAGACTTATTTTGAGGATTTGATAATAGCCATTTTACAAGAACACATTCACCACCGCCAGAGTACATGTGGCCACCTTAAAAAAGTGAATAAAATAATAGGCAAATTATTACTTTTCTTCTAATATCATTTTCCTTTTCATCAGTAATAATCAAATTCTATGTATTACCTGACCTACTAAAGGCAATTTCTGTGACTGGTAACGTATGCCAATGGTATGTTGCCCTGACTGTATTACACTGTGAAATACTTCTCCAAACCAAGACACGACCACTTGTATCTCCTGTTGCTACAAACTCTTCTTCAGGGTGTCCAACAATATCAATGTAATAAACCTCATCAAAATTTCTGAAATAATTTATCATATAAATTAAAACTCTAATTGTTG